>JAGXOD010001396.1:540000-550000 GCA_020368025.1 Brachyhypopomus occidentalis | reverse complement strand
AACGTTTTTAATACATAGAAGATGAACCTTTGTTACCAACCCAGAATGGAAACCTATTTTAAACGAAAAGTAGAAGGCAAAAATGAAGACAACCCATCAAAAAATACGTTTGCAGATACAGCTATATCTTCATTTGTATTTTATTAAATTTATATTTGTAGTTTATTTAATTTAAAACATTTTGAATGTATTTATTTTACAGAAACTACTACTACTACTGTTATTGTTCATCACTAATTGTTTATCACTGGTTCTACCATGCAAAAGTTTAAAAAGGCTATATTTTCATTTGAACTTTATCAAATTTATTTTTAAAAGTTTTTTTAATTTGAAACATTTACACTTAAAATTGTGGTCATAAAATAAATAAAAAAACAATGTTATTTATTGAATTGTCTATTTTTGTTATGTTAAAAAAAGCTATTTTTGTGTAGATAAGCCTGAGTGGTCTGTCGACTGACCGTTGTTCAAATAATTGTTATGGGCAGGTTACAATATAAAAAAATGTTTGTCATAATCATGTTTTGTGATTATTTGACAGGAGTTTTACTTTTAAAATGTAAGTGTATTTACTTTAGTTATAATGCAAATATAATACAAACTAAACCAAAATGTAGAATAATTATCATTTTGATCCGTACATTGGTAAAATCTGACTGGGCCTTGTGTCACTTTATGTTCAACAAATTGGGCCCCGAGGTCAAAAAGGTTAAGAACCCCTGGTGTAAAGCACGCCGACACTAGACTCTAGAGCAGTGGAGTCGCGTTCTCTGGAGTAACGAATCGCACTTCTGGGTCTGGGTTTGGGGGTTGCCAAGTGTAAAGTTTGGTGGAGGGGGGATTATGGTGTGGGGTTGTTTTTCAGGAGTTGGACTTGGCCCTTTAGTTCCAGTGAAAGGACCTTTGTGGGAACAGTTTGGAGCTGGCCCCTTCCTCTTCCAACATGACTGTGCACCAATGCACGAATCAAGGTCCATAAGGACATGGATGGCAGAGTCTGGTGTGGATGAACTTGACTGGCCTGCACAGAGTCCTGACCTCAACCCGACAGAATGGTCAGAAATCCCCATAAACACACTCCTAAACCGCATGGACTCCTAAACCGCATTTCCAGAAGAGTTGAACCTGTTCTAGCTGTAAAGGGTGGACCAACATCATATTGAACCCTGTGGATTTTGGAATGGGATGTGATATAAGCTCATGTGTGAGTCAAGGAAGGTGCACGAATACTTGGCAATATAGTGTATGTGTGTGTGTATATATATATACTTAAGTGTTATATATATATATATAACCCTAGCCCCTGCACTGTGAGTATATACACATGTACATATATACATGTATAACTGTAACACCTGCACTGTGAGTATATACACACATATATATATATATATATATATATATATATATGTGTGTATATGTATATATGGGGTTAGGGTTATATATGTATGTGTGTATATGGGGTTAGGGTTATATATGTATGTGTGTATATGGGGTTAGGGTTATATATGTATATATGTATATGGGGTTAGGGTTATATATGTATATATGTATATGTGTATATGGGGTTAGGGTTATATATGTATATATGTATGTGTGTATATGGGGTTAGGGTTATATATGTATATATGTATGTGTGTATATGGGGTTAGGGTTATATATGTATATATATATATATGTATGTATGTGTGTATATGTATATATGGGGTTAGGGTTATATACTCACAGGGTTGACTGTCAGCGCACTCTTAATGAACTGAAACTGCAAGATGGCGGCCTGTCGTAGCCGTGGCAACCCATCTTCACACTCCTTCATGCTTCCAATCTGTGAGCTGCCAATCACCCACAAGTGGTATCCCTCCGCCCCCCAGCTCTGACACACACAGACACACACACACTATGAGCATACATTTCTCTTAGGTGTGTGTGTGTGTGTTTCTTGCAGCCCTTGGTAGCAGAAGTCTACTGAGACTTTTCCATCTCTATCAGGAAGAGACCACATTCTCACTGAGACTCAAAGATGACCAGCCCCAACTCAGATCACTAGGGTCAGGGGTCAGGGAGCACTCACCATGGAGCTGACCTTCAACGGCTCCTTCTTAGTACCGTCCGACCGATACCTGAAAGAGCAGAAAACAGAAAAGCAAAGATCAGGAAACCTCAGAGGTGAGAGGAAGGACTGGGGTTTAGAGTTGGGGTTTAGAGTTAGAGTTGGGTGTGTAGTGCCACCCAACCCTGTGTTTGAATGTATTGCTATTGCTATGCATGTTGGGGTATGTGTGTGTGTATGCATGTTGCCGTGTGCATGTGTGTAGGTGTGTGTGTTGGTCTGTGTGTGTGTGTGTGTGTGTGTGTGTGTGAGACTCACGCAAAGTCTTCCCCCAGCGTGCAAATGAGGTGAGCTCCAAACACACTCCAGAGAGACAGACCCCCACACTCCCATGTAACCATGACAACACTGTAGTCTGGTGACCACCGGATCATCTTCACAGGACCCGTCTTATTCCAGATATCTGAGAGACAGACAGTGAGAGGGAGAAAGAGTGACAGACAGACAGACAGTGAGAGGGAGAAAGAGTGACAGACAGACAGACAGTGAGAGGGAGAAAGAGTGACAGACAGACAGACAGTGAGAGGGAGAAAGAGTGACAGACAGACAGACAGACAGACAGAGGGAGAAAGAGTGACAGACAGACAGACAGACAGACAGACAGACAGACAGATGTCCCAGTGAGAAGTTCCCTAATAAACCTCACAAACGGGGCAACTGTCATATCTGGATTGCACACTAGGGGGCAGCACTGCTCTACAACATGCAGGATTGTGGGCACAGTAAACTAAGGACTCACTCGTGTCAGCCAATAGGAGGTGGGGTCAGAGGTTGTGCACACCTCAGACTCCCACACAGCCAGTACTGCTGTAACTACTGTGCACCAGGTGAGAAGCTCCAGTCAGAAGGCTGTGATCAGACCTGCAGGGGTCTTAACAGGGTCACGCGGGCACTGCCATGGAGTTCATTCAAACACACGTAGCCTGGGTTAGGGTTAGCCTGAATCTAACCTAAACCCTAACCCAACTCTAGCCCAACTCTAACCCAACTCTAACCCAACCCTGCACAGTCATGTTGGAAGAGGAAGGGGCCAGCTCCAAACTGTTCCCACAAAGTTGGGATCATGGAATTGTCCAAAATGTCTTGGTATGCTGAAGCATTCAGAGGCCGAGCCCGTGTCTCACTGTCTCACCTGGGTAGTGTTTGGCGGTTAGCCCTTGTCTCACTGTCTCACCTGGGTAGTGTTTGGCGGTTAGCCCTTGTCTCACTGTCTCACCTGGGTAGTGTTTGGCGGTTAGCCCTTGTCTCACTGTCTCACCTGGGTAGTGTTTGGCGGTTAGCCCTTGTCTCACTGTTTCACCTGGGTAGTGTTTGGCGGTTAGCCCGTGTCTCACTGTCTCACCTGGGTAGTGTTTGGCGGTTAGCCCGTGTCTCACTGTCTCACCTGGGTAGTGTTTGGCGGTTAGCCCGTGTCTCACTGTCTCACCTGGGTAGTGTTTGGCGGTTAGCCCTTGTCTCACTGTCTCACCTGGGTAGTGTTTGGCGGTTAGCCCTTGTCTCACTGTCTCACCTGGGTAGTGTTTGGCGGTTAGCCCTTGTCTCACTGTCTCACCTGGGTAGTGTTTGGCGGTTAGCCCTTGTCTCACTGTTTCACCTGGGTAGTGTTTGGCGGTTAGCCCGTGTCTCATTGACTCACCTGGGTAGTGTTTGGCGGTTAGCTCCAATCTGTGAGACAGCTGCATTGATCCTGTAGTGCTGTCAATCATGTAGACCAACACGGAGCCACTACATGTGCGCGCACACACGCACACACACACGCACACACACACACACAACATAAATGTCATCTTGCTACTGCGTTAATAAGGACATCTACTGAAACACACACACACACATCATATACTCATTTATAGCTGTGTGTGTGTGTGATAAAGAGAGTGAGACAGCTCAATAAATCTTTCTTGCCAGGGTGGCAGACTGCACAATCAGCAGGAAATCCAGACAACCAAATTCTGTAGGGCTTACACAATATATTATTTATTAATCATTATCGTGATCTGGGCTTATGCGATAACGATATTGGAAAATACCACAAAATACAAATGTGCCCTTGAGCCCCACGTCCACAAGCCAGATGAGCATCACAGCCCGTCCAGGTTGAGTGTCGGGGGTCGGTGCAGATGAGTGTTGGGGTTAGTCCATGTGAGTGGGACGTGAGGTATTGTCGTGGTGCAGTGAACCATCTTTAACTACACTAGTGAGCCTTAATAAACAGGACAGCAATGTTGCAGTCGGCGTATTTAGCAATGTAGTGTTAGCAAAACAGCAAAATGTAGATTTGTTAATACTGTCAGAGCAAACACATTACACAGTACATTACAGTGGGCACATCTGGTTAGGGGAAAAACATAAGACAAGTAAACTAACACAACTAACCCTGACTCTGACTCATACCTGGTTAGAGTTAACCCTACCCCTGACTCTAACTCATAGCTGGTTAGAGTTAACCCTACCCCTGACTCATAGCTGGTTAGAGTTAACCCTACCCCTGACTCATAGCTGGTTAGAGTTAACCCTACCCCTGACTCATAGCTGGTTAGAGTTAACCCTGACTCTGACTCATAGCTGGTTAGAGTTAACCCTGACTCTGACTCATAGCTGGTTAGAGTTAACCCTGACTCTGACTCATAGCTGGTTAGAGTTACCCCTGACTCTGACTCATAGCTGGTTAGAGTTACCCCTGACTCTGACTCATAGCTGGTTAGAGTTAACCCTACCCCTGACTCTGACTCATACCTGGTTAGAGTTAACCCTACCCCTGACTCTGACTCATACCTGGTTAGAGTTAACCCTACCCCTGACTCTGACTCATACCTGGTTAGAGTTAACCCTACCCCTGACTCTGACTCATACCTGGTTAGAGTTAACCCTACCCCTGACTCTGACTCATACCTGGTTAGTTAACCATACCCCTGACTCTGACTCATACCTGGTTAGAGTTAACCATACCCCTGACTCTGACTCATACCTGGTTAGAGTTAACCCTACCCCTGACTCTGACTCATACCTGGTTAGAGTTAACCCTACCCCTGACTCTGACTCATACCTGGTTAGAGTTAACCCTACCCCTGACTCTGACTCATACCTGGTTAGAGTTAACCCTACCCCTGACTCTGACTCATACCTGGTTAGAGTTAACCATACCCCTGACTCTGACTCATACCTGGTTAGAGTTAACCATACCCCTGACTCTGACTCATACCTGGTTAGAGTTAACCCTACCCCTGACTCTGACTCATACCTGGTTAGAGTTAACCCTACCCCTGACTCTGACTCATACCTGGTTAGAGTTAACCCTACCCCTGACTAACTCATACCTGGTTAGAGTTAACCCTACCCCTGACTCATAGCTGGTTAGAGTTAACCCTGACTCTGACTCATACCTGGTTAGAGTTAACCCTACCCCTGACTCTGACTCATACCTGGTTAGAGTTAACCCTACCCCTGACTCTGACTCATACCTGGTTAGAGTTAACCCTACCCCTGACTCTGACTCATACCTGGTTAGAGTTAACCATACCCCTGACTCTAACTCATACCTGGCACATCCAAAGGCCATGAGTCTGTACTTGTTGTTCACTGCAACACACGTCCCGTCAGTCACATCTGCTGCCCAGACACCCTGCAACTGCTGCAACCACACACACACACACACACACATACACACAGCATAAATTCACACTACATACATTTTGTTCATGCTCAGAGCTGCACACAGTAGTTATATAAACACACACATCTCCCACGCAGCAGCACACACACACACAGCGCCACACGCATGCGCGCACACACACACACACACACATGCGCGCCACACACACACAGCGCCACACGCATGCGCGCACACACACACAGCGCCACACGCATGCGCGCACACACACACAGCGCCACACGCATGCGCACGCACACACACACAGCGCCACGCATGCGCGCGCACACACACACAGAGCCACGCATGCGCGCACACACACACAGCGCCACGCATGCGCGCGCACACACACACAGCGCCACACGCATGCGCGCACACACACACACAGCGCCACACGCATGCGCGCACACACACACAGCGCCACACGCATGCGCGCACACACACACAGCGCCACACACATGTGCGCACACACACATGTGCGCACACACACACAGCGCCACACGCATGCGCGCACACACACACACACAGCGCCATACGCATGCACACACACACACAGCGCCACACACATGTGCGCACACACACACGCATGCGCACACACACACACAGCGCCACACGCATGCACGCACACACACACAGCGCCACACACATGTGCGCACACACACACACGCATGCGCGCACACACACACACATCCCTCACCTCTGTGGAGAGGCGGCTGGCTGTAGGTGTGAGGAAGCCCAGTCTGCCATCTTGGAAGACGACCGCAAAGCCGTCCAGAGTCACGCAGTACTCCATGTCCTTAATGTGGACATTGGTGAGGTCTAAAGAGGGTCCGCCTAACACACACACACACACACACACACACACACACCTTAGTGTGGACATTGGTGAGGAAAGAGGGTCCGCATGCGCACACACACACACATCCCTCACCTCTGTGGAGAGGTCTGAAGCTGGTCTGTAAGGTCTAAGAGGGTCCACTACGCACACACACACACACGCAGTACCCTTAATCTGCCATTGGTGAGGTCTAAAGAGGGTCCGCCTAACCGCAAACACACACACACACAATGTGGACATTGGTGAGGTCCATGTCCACACACACACTTAATGTGGACATTGGTGAGGTCTAAAGAGGGTCCGCCTAACACACACACACACACACAATGTGGACATTGGTGAGGTCTAAAGAGGGTCCTTAATGTGGACATTGGTGAGGTCTAAAGAGGGTCCGCCTAACACACACACACACACACACTTAATGTGGACATTGGTGAGGTCTAAAGAGGGTCCGCCTAACACATTGGTGAGGTCCTTAATGTGGACATTGGTGAGGTCTAAAGAGGGTCCGCCTAACACACACACACACACACTCCTTAATGTGGACATTGGTGAGGTCTAAAGAGGGTCCGCCTAACACGCACACACACACACACTCCTTAATGTGGACATTGGTGAGGTCTAAAGAGGGTCCGCCTAACACGCACACACACACTCCTTAATGTGGACATTGGTGAGGTCTAAAAGAGGGTCCGCCCTAACACGCACACACACACACAAAGAGGGTCCGCCTAACACCTTAATGTGGACATTGGTGAGGTCTAAAGAGGGTCCGCCTAACACGCACACACACACACACTCCTTAATGTGGACATTGGTGAGGTCTAAAGAGGGTCCGCCCTAACACGCACACACACACACTCCTTAATGTGGACATTGGTGAGGTCTAAAGAGGGTCCGCCTAACACGCACACACACACACTCCTTAATGTGGACATTGGTGAGGTCTAAAGAGGGTCCGCCTAACACACACACACACTCCTTAATGTGGACATTGGTGAGGTCTAAAGAGGGTCCGCCTAACACACACACACTCCTTAATGTGGACATTGGTGAGGTCTAAAGAGGGTCCGCCTAACAGGTGGACATTGGTGAGGTCTAAAGAGGGTCCGCCTAACACGCACACACACACACACTCCTTAATGTGGACATTGGTGAGGTCTAAAGAGGGTCCGCCTAACACGCACACACACACACACTCCTTAATGTGGACATTGGTGAGGTCTAAAGAGGGTCCGCCTAACACACACACACACACACACTCCTTAATGTGGACATTGGTGAGGTCTAAAGAGGGTCCGCCTAACACGCACACACACACACACTCCTTAATGTGGACATTGGTGAGGTCTAAAGAGGGTCCGCCTAACACGCACACACACACACACACTCCTTAATGTGGACATTGGTGAGGTCTAAAGAGGGTCCGCCTGGACATTGGTGAGGTCTAAAGAGGGTCCGCCACACACAACACGCATTGGTGACACACACACCGCCTACCACACACCTTAATGTGGACATTGGTGAGGGTCTAAAGAGGGTCCGCCTAACACGCACACACACACACACACTCCTTAATGTGGACATTGGTGAGGTCTAAAGAGGGTCCGCCTAACACGCACACACAATGTGGACACACCCTTAATGTGGACATTGGTGAGGTCTAAAGAGGGTCCGCCTAACACACACACACACACACCCTTAATGTGGACATTGGTGAGGTCTAAAGAGGGTCCGCCTAACACACACACACACACACACTCCTTAATGTGGACATTGGTGAGGTCTAAAGAGGGTCCGCCTAACACGCACACACACACACTCCTTAATGTGGACATTGGTGAGGTCTAAAGAGGGTCCGCCTAACACGCACACACACACACACTCCTTAATGTGGACATTGGTGAGGTCTAAAGAGGGTCCGCCTAACACGCACACACACACACACTCCTTAATGTGGACATTGGTGAGGTCTAAAGAGGGTCCGCCTACACACACACACACACACACAATGTGGACATTGGTGAGGTCTAAAGAGGGTCCGCCTAATGTGGACATTGGTGAGGTCTAAAGAGGGGGTCCACACACACACACTCCTTAATGCATTGGTGAGGTCTAACACACACACACACACTCCCTTAATGTGGACATTGGTGAGGTCTAAAGAGGGTCCGCCTAACACACACACACACACACACCTTAATGTGGACATTGGTGAGGTCTAAAGAGGGTCCGCCCCACACACACACACACACACACTCCTTAATGTGGACATTGGTGAGGTCTAAAGAGGGTCCGCCTAACGAGGGTCCGCCTACACACACACACACACACTCCTTAATGTGGACATTGGTGAGGTCTAAAGAGGGTCCGCCTAACACACACACAGTCACACACACACGCCCAAAAACAAGGTAATATTTACCCCACAAAGAAGATTATTAAGAACAAGACTAGTCTGCTAATCCAGCACACAGACTGGACTGGAGGTGATATGGACAAAAACACCAGTGCACCAGTTCAGCTGAACATGCTTTAACCCTTTGTGTCCTTGGCTGGAGGGGTTAGGGTAGGGTATTAGGGTTTTAGGGTAACCCTAACCTAACCCTAGATGGCATTTTAAACGGTGAAACGGCTTGGTAGCTTCTAGACTTTGTCAGTATATTTTGTAATTGGGGCTTAATTGTGCTTAATCGGACTCATGATATCTGAAGCTTCACAATGGACATGAGCTGTCTGTTCCTTTCACAGAGAGCAGCCCATCTTCATATGTTCTCTAGGGTTAGGGTTAGTGGTTAGGGTTATGTCTGTTCGGTCACAGAGCACCCCACATCTTCATATGTTCTCTCTTCCAGCTGAGCACACGCAAATCAGTGTACAGAAACTAAACGTTATTGAATCATATTTCAATTGAATTTGATGAGCTTTAGTCCAGGTGAAGGACACGCCCACCATGACCTCTGACCCATGTGGTACTGACGATACACATCAGCAGACACGCCCACCATGACCTCTGACCCATGTGGTACGGACGATACACATCAGCAGACACGCCCACCATGACCTCTGACCCATGTGGTACTGATGAAACACATCAGCAGACACGCCCACCATGACCTCTGCCCCATGAGGTACTGACGATACACATCAGCACTAAAGAAAGAGCTACAAACTCACACACGCGCTCTCACACACACACGCGCGCTCTCACACGCGCGCTCTCACCGCGGGAGGACTGCAGGTCCAGGGAGAAGGGGACAGCACACAGGTTGACAGCTCTGCGGCCGTTGGGAACCCCATCCCAGTGCAGCATGTGCAGGAAACCATCAGCCGTGCACACCAGGAGGTCGTCCTGAAGAGACTCTAGACTGGAGAGGAGAAAGAGAGTTAAAACACCTACAGA
>JAGXOD010001396.1:397500-535000 GCA_020368025.1 Brachyhypopomus occidentalis | reverse complement strand
CACAGCCCCCACCTACAATACTGTACAATACTACAGCCTCCAATAGGGCTGGTGGTTTAAGGTGACACCAGATTACACAGATGCCACACTAACAGCTTTCAGCTTTCACACGCTTGTAGCATGCATGGGCTTGCAGTGTGTTCTCTCTCACACACACACACACACACACACACACACACACACACACACACACACACACACACACACACACACTATCACATGCATGGGCTTGCAGTGTGTTCTCTCTCACACACACACACACACACACACACACACACACACACACACACACACACACTATCACATGCATGGGCTTGCAGTGTGTTCTCTCTCTCTCTCTCTCTCACGCACACACACACACACACACACACACACACACACACACACACACACACACACTATCACATGCATGGGCTTGCAGGAGTGTTCTCTCTCTCTCTCTCTCACTCACTCTCACGCTCACACACACACACACACTATCACACACTATCACACACACACACACTATCACACTAACACACACACTATCACACTAACACACACACTCTTGCATGCAGTCAGACATGCTGCCCCTTGTGAGGTTTTAACACATCAGCACCTTTGGTGTTCCTGCCACCACGTCACCCTTTACAGTCGGCCGTGCGTCACATGGCAGCTGTTCATCAGGAATGTTTGAACTCTGTGTGGCTCTAACCCTAAACTATAAACCCTACCCTAAACCCTACCCTAAACTATAAACCCTACCCCCTACCCTAAACCCTAAACTATAAACCCTACCCTAAACCCTAAACTATAAACCCTACCCTAAACCCTAAACTATAAACCCTACCCTAAACCCTAAACCCTACCCTAAACCCTAAACCCTACCCTAAACCCTAAACTATAAACCCTACCCTAAACCCTACCCTAACCCTACCCCTAAACCCTAAACCCTACCCTAAACCCTACCCTATAAACCATACCCTAAACCCTACCCTAAACCCTACCCTATAAACCCTAAACTATAAACCCTACCCTAACCCCTAAACTATAAACCCTACCCTAACCCCTAAACTATAAACCCTCTAAACCCTAAACCCTACCCTAAACTATAAACCCTACCCTAACCCCTAAATTATAAACCCTATAAACCCTACCCTAAACCCTACCCTAACCCCTAAACTATAAACCCTACCCTAAAACCCTAAACCCTACCCTAAACCCTACCCTATAAACCCTACCCTATAAACCCTAAACTATAAACCCTACCCTACCCTAAACCCTAAACTATAAACCCTACCCTAAACCCTAAACTATAAACCCTACCCTAACCCCTAAACTATAAACCCTACCCTAACCCCTAAACTATAAACCCTACCCTATAAACCCTACCCTAACCCCTACCCTATAAACCCTACCCTAACCCCTACCCTATAAACCCTACCCTAAACCCTAAACCCTACCCTAAACCCTAAACTATAAACCCTACCCTAAACCCTAAACCTACTCTAACCGTAGACCCTAAATTATCCCTCCAGGCTCATAATGTTCTCTCACAATTTCCCATTCCAACAAACTTCAAACAGCGACATCCCTGCACTCTGGCCCCACCCCCAAACCCAGCCCCTGCTCTGGCCCCGCCCATCCAGCCCCACCCCTTTGAAGATTGGCTCAGTGCTTAACCAAAGCTCCAGTTTAAGCAGTTAGCCTCAGTCACTTGATCATGAGGGGGAAAAGGTGTGGGTAAAGGATGCCAGAGGATGAATGACATGCCATAAACAATGCCTCACATCACCTAGGAGATGTGAATTATTCATAAGTTATGAATTATTCAGGAGATATGAATTATTCATGCCTCAAATTATGGTGTGAATAGGTTAGGGGATATGAAAATCAACAATATCTTCCCAAAGGCCGGAGAATATTGAGGAACGACAATGCTGGTGTTTAACAGGCTGGAGTGTTCACGTGTACACACACACACGCACGCACACGCACACACACACACACACACACGCACACACACACACACACCTTGTGTCTTGCCCTCCCCTCTTCCTCTCTCCTCCCCTCCCTTGTCAACTAGTTTTGTTGCAAACGTTTAGTTCGTCTCCATGGTGATGAACAGTAAAATGCAGCTTGTATGAAAAATTCAGGACCAGGTGATACCGGAGCGGCCCCAGTAGCCATGACGACACCTGATATCCAGAGCAACCCAACTCTGAAATCCAGCCCTTGTCACCGTGACGACAGCTGATGACTTGAGCAACCCAACTCCGCAACCTGGCCACGGTCACAGTGACAACAGCCAATGGAAAACCAGGTCTCCTCTTCCAAAAAGAGTAACAAGAGGATGATGGGATACACAGCACAACACATCACGCAGACAGGGTTATGGTTAACCCATCACTAGAACACCGACCCCCCTAATAATGACCCACTAGAACACCGATCCCCCTAATAATGACCCACTAGAACACCGATCCCCCTAATAATGACCCACCTAATAATGACCCACTAGAACACCGACCCCTAATAATGACCCACTAGAACACCGATCCCCTAATAATGACCCACTAGAACACCGATCCCCCTAATAATGACCCACTAGAACACCGATCCCCCTAATAATGACCCACTAGAACACCGACCCCCCTAATAATGACCCACTAGAACACCGACCCCCCCTAATAATGACCCACTAGAACACCGACCCCCCTAATAATGACCCACTAGAACACCGACCCCCCCATAATGACCCACTAGAACACCGACCCCCCTAATAATGACCCACTAGAACACCGACCCCCCTAATAATGACCCACTAGAACACCGACCCCCCTAATAATGACCCACTAGAACACCTATCCCCCTAATAATGACCCACTAGAACACCGACCCCCACCGACCCTAATAATGACCCACTAGAACACCGATCCCCCTAATAATGACCCACTAGAACACCGACCCCCCTAATAATGACCCACTAGAACACCGATCCCCCTAATAATGACCCACTAGAACACCGATCCCCCTAATAATGACCCACTAGAACACCGACCTAGAGTTGGGCGATATAGGCAAAAATATTAACACGAAAAACTTTTCTACATTGAACAATCTCAATAATTATCGCGATACATAATTTAACAGTCAAAATAAAGAATATCCTTCTAAAAAAGGCAGACTGAATACACATGCACAGAGTATGCAAATTAATCCACAATGAAGTACACTTTGATCACCATGTCCAAATTATCAAAACCTGATTTATAACAATGTTCCTACCATATAAAATTGTTATCTGTGTCCAGAGTCATGAAATCACTATTAGGTAATGTTTTTCGTACAGTGTAAAAGTCGTCAGTACTAATTATTGTTTATGAGAAACGCCAATGCTTAGCGGCTGGCTAACAACACCTGAACGTACTGTTACACGTTTTAACCCAAACGTACTGTTACACGTTTTAACCCAAACGTACTGTTACACGTTTTAACCCAAACGTACTGTTACACGTTTTAACCCAAACGTACTGTTAGACATGCGTGGCGGCGCACTGCATGTGTTGATGCCGTGCTGCGTGGTCTGTGTTGGTGGCACCTTTTAGATGGGAAAACTTTAGAAACTAAAGTTTATTGAATTATATCATCCAAAGCTTATTGCTGTTACCAACACACACACACACTGAAGACATCACTCACACACACTCTCTCACGTGAGTGAGAGAACTAGATTAAGACATAGAGCGAGTGCGAGAACTAGACGGAGAGAGAGAGGAAGAGAAAGTCACTCACCGCCACTGCGATCATGGAGTCGTCTGTTTTCCACTCGGCCTGCTGGTAGAAGCCAAACTGGGCTGCTGCCTTCACAGACTCGATGTAGCTCACAAGCAGAACGCTGGGCTGAGGGCAGAGACACGTTGGGCTGGATTAAAAGTAGAAGCTTCAGATTAAACCACTGACAATGTGGTGCTTCCAGACCAACCTAACCCTAACATTAACCCTAACGTCTGCTCACCAACAAAGCCCGAGAAAGCCCCTAATCCTGCCACTAACCCCCAAAAGCCCCTAATCCTGCCACTAACCCCAAAAGCCCCCCCAAAAGGCACAGGTTTCTTTGATGGCCGTACACCACAAAGCACCAAAACAAAGGAAATAAGTCATAAAATACAGGAACAACACACAATAACCAAATAACTTTAGCCGACAATGCGGCACACTCCACTGGATCAGACTGTTTAGGAGGAAGTGAGGCTGATAAACAGGATGTGAGGGCTCAGCCAAGATAGGGTTAGGGTTTACCCACGGTTAACTTAACCCCAAACACCTCAGCCAAGATAGGGTTAGGGTTTACTTACGGTTAACTTACCCCCAAACACCTCAGCCAGGATAGGGTTTACCTACGGTTAACTTAACCCCAAACACCTCAGCCAGGATAGGGTTAGGGTTTACCTACGGTTAACTTAACCCCAAACACCTCAGCCAGGACAAGATTAGGGTTTACCTACGGTTAACTTAACCCCAAACACCTCAGCCAAGATAGGGTTTACCTACGGTTAACTTAAGCCCAACCTGTGTGTGTGTGTGTGTATATACAAGTGTGTGCGTGTGTGTGTGTGTGTATACGAGTGTGTGTATATACGAGTGTGTGTGAGGGTTAAACTTCCAGTTTTCAGATTCCCTGCTGTGCCACCCTCACACAAATGACCCCACAGACAAAGTCACCCTCACACAAATACCTCCCCAGACATTCACCCTCACACAAATACCCCCACAAAGTCACCCTCACACAAATACCTCCCCAGACATTCACCCTCACACAAATACCCCCACAAAGTCACCCTCACACAAATACCCTCCCAGACATTCACCCTCACACAAATACCTCCCCAGACATTCACCCTCACACAAATACCCCCACAAAGTCACCCTCACACAAATACCCTCCCAGACATTCACCCTCACACAAATACCTCCCCAGACATTCACCCTCACACAAATACCCCCACAAAGTCACCCTCACACAAATACCCCCACAAAGTCACCCTCACACAAATACCCCCACAAAGTCACCCTCAGATCCTGCTGCTGGCGGTGCCAGAAAAAAGTACTAGTGTAGAACAAACTGTGTGTGTGTGTATGTGTGTGTTTACAGCGTGTGTGTGTGAGACAGACATGGAGAGACTGTGTCTACTGTTCTGTGCTCAGAGAGAGAAGAACAGATTGTGTGTGTAGAAATTGTGTGTACATGCCTCAGAATGTGTGTGTATGTCTACATGTGTGAATGCCTCAAGCAAGCTGCAAAAATGGGTGGTGTGTGCATGGTGTGTGTGTGTATGTACACACATGAATACCTCCCATAAGTTGTAGTGTGTGTGCGTGTGTATGAATACCTCCTGTAAGCTATCCTGTGTGTGGTGTGTGATGTGTGTGATGTGAATACCGCCTGTAAGATGTGGTGTGTGTGTGTGATGTGTGTATGCATGAATACCTCCTGTAAGCTGTGGAGTGTGTGCGTGATGTGTGTGTGTGTGTGTGTGTGCATGAATACCTCCTGTAAGCTGTGGAGTGTGTGTGTGTGTGTGTGTGTGAAAGTGTGCATGCGTATATGTGCGTGTGATGTGTGTGATGTGAATACCTCCTGTAAGCTGTGGAGTGTGTGTGTGTGTGTGTGTGTGAAATACCTCCTGTAAGCTGTGGAGTGTGTGTGTGTGTGTATGTGTAGGTGTGTGTATGTGTATATGTGTGTGTGTGTGTGTGTGTGTGTGTGTGTGTGTGTGTGTGTGTGTGTGTGTGTGTGTGTGTGTGTGTGTGTGTGTGTAAATACCTCCTGTAAGATGCAGCTCTACAGACACAAGTCAGGACTTGATGCCACACATGCATGTACACAAAGGATTGTGGGTGGGGGAAGAGAGAGAGAGATAGAGGGAGAGAGAGAGAGAGAGAGAGAGAGAGAGAGAGATAGAGGGAGAGAGAGAGGAAGAGAGAGATAGAGGGAGAGAGCTCCGCGTATGTGTGCGGTGGGATGACAGAAGTGTTTTCTCTGGGTCTGGGACAGTGTGAACTGGCCTGCATGCACCAGACAGGAAGGGACCAGCACACATTCCAGAAGAGACGTCCCCTCCCCAACAGCCAGGAGGAGCACAGGCACCAGGAAAGCATCAGGAAATACAGAAGGCTGGGGGAATACTGGGGCAATACAGGGGGCTGGACGTTCAGTGCAGCCTTTGCCCCCCAGACCAGGTCATCTTATAGCTCCACTACACACCGTCTGTAGCGCGCACATACCTTTAAAAGAAAAGCCTCCGAAAACACGGTCCCGTACCGCACGTGCACGCGCACACTATGTACCCACACCGGTCTAGTGGCTCAAAAACACTGCGCGATTCCACCATTTTAATGTTGTAGAGAGGTTTTCTAACAGAGACGCAGTAAACGCCTCCAAAAGCTTAATGTAGGAAAATAACAAGGTGTGAAATAAGAGTTCAGCCTCCACGTCCAACTGCTGCCCACTCTCCTGCACAGACGCCCCGCCCGTTCACTTGGACCGAGAAACTTTCCGTTCTCAACCGGATAAACTTTCAAACCAACACGTCGCTGACACTGACACTAGGATCCGCTGCTTTCAGACAGCGCGACTCCACACCGCAGAAACGTAACGACATCCTTCCTCGCCAAAAAGCGCAATGAACAAGAAGCGAAACCTCGGCGCGCTGCACGGACATGATCCCGAGTTCGCCACTCAGACGGCCCGGTTGTCCTGCTCCAGTGGTCCCTGGTCACTTTACCAGTCCCTGTATGGACACTTGTCCAAGTACTTTTTGTTAACAGCGAGGCTGTTAGTCCGCCCAACACTGTTATGTAATATGCCAACACATTCGGCAAACAGGCCGAGACTGAAGCTCTCACAGCACCACCTCCATGTCTACACATGCTCCGTCCTCAAAACACTCTCCAATTCGCCCGAGGCTCTCACGGACGGTTTAAGGCATAAACGTTGCCGTCTGCACTCACATCCACTCCAAACGCAAAGCCTTCAATTAGTCTATAAAGCAACACCTCGTATTCAGAAAAGGAACTTGAGTTACTCGGACGTTTGAGTTAAATGCACGTAAATGGAGATTCCGCTGAGATGGCACTTTGATGAACCCAGAATAAACACCGACATACAATACTAGAAACAAGGATAGTCTGTGGACATTGAGCGGGGACTTCGGCCTTTAAACACATCCAAGCAAGCGTAGACGTGGAGACAGTTGTAATCAACAGTTATCGCCAGCTAGCAATGCCCACGGTGTCGGTGCGCACTTACGGAGATTTCATCAGAAATGTTGGCTAGGTAGCTACTTTCTTCACATTATCTTGCGTCTGATCATAGTTTCGTAACCAGACTTTAAAAGTGATATGCAAGTTAAAATGTAATATCCATATTTTGTTTGTTGTTTAAATAGGATTCTTGAACTCTTGGATCTCTGTTCAGCAACGTAGACAGTAACTTAAACCCAAGATAGTTACCTCAGACATAAGATAACTCAAACCCGAGTTAACTAACTCAAACCCGAGTTAACTAACTCAAACCCGAGTTAACTAACTCAAACCCGAGTTAACTAACTCAAACCCGAGTTAACTAACTCAAACCCCCCCATAATCGATGACG
Source organism: Brachyhypopomus occidentalis (assembly GCA_020368025.1). NCBI lineage: Eukaryota > Metazoa > Chordata > Actinopteri > Gymnotiformes > Hypopomidae > Brachyhypopomus > Brachyhypopomus occidentalis. The sequence goes on along the minus strand of JAGXOD010001396.1, from coordinate 527,364 downwards.
CGGCAGAAGCGGCGGACGCGCACTGGCGTGTCGGGGCTGTAACGCTGTGCTACCCCCGCCGTGCGCGGCGGACCGACACCAGGCCGACACCACACACTCACCCTGCTGAACCAAATGCTGAGGTGCGTTTCCGACAGCACGGCGAAGTAGAGCCGCTGAGCGCTGGACTGGACGTGGAACGGCTGCTCCTCGGTCCTCAGCGGACACAACAGCCTACGCGGCCAGCCGGTCAGGAAATACATGGCGGCTCGGTTCGGTCCGACAGCGGCGCTGGGTCGGCTAAGCTATCACAGCTGTTCCCATCCAACTGGACGGATCTAGTGTAGTTATTCCCGGCCCCGTCCTCAGCTAGCGGCCATGTCCGCGGTCCGGTCCGTCCAGCACTGCTCGGCTAACCGCTAGCTCGCCCGGAGGAGGTTATTATGTTCCAGTAAATGATCAAAAAAGAAAAAACGAACAGCACAGTCCGCTAGCTGGCTGGTCCCCGGAGCGACACGGCGTCAGTCCTCGATGACACCCGTTTCCAGCGACGCTCTCCTGAAGGTGCGGACGTTTGTTTCGCGACTGAGTTCGGCGTCCGATCTTCTCCTGTGAGGATCCAGCGCCGCCATCTTGAGTCTCATCATCGCCCATCCGATTCGTTATGCGCGAGAGGGCCCAGAGGGGGCGGTGCTAGCCGCTCCGCGTCACAAACGAGGACTTGACGTGCAGCGTCACGGTCTCGCGGCGTCTACTCTGGAATAAGCCACCGAGCGCCCCCTGGTGGCGAAACCTCGGAGTGTAGTTTTAGTAAACGTTGCTAAATGTACTTTTGTCTATTATTTTTGTGTACTACGTTTAATTATATCAGATTAGAGCAATATAATTATTGGAAAACATATCTGTTGCACACAAAATGACAATGGTGACTCGACTCTAAATAAGACCCACGCCCCCAGGTTTAATGTTTTTCTACCCACCACTCACCATCAGTGCACAGACGCCACTTAGTTTTCACAACCGCTAAAAGGTCAAAAGTTACACAATTTTGATGTTGCAAATCAATCAATCAAAGCTGTGAGATTCAAATATTTATTTTTTCTTACAATCTAAATCAAAACGTTATTATGGAAATATTTAAAGTAAAAGCAATTCAAAAGCCTGATCCAGGAATGAAGAACAAAAACATCTGAATGCACTTTTGCTCCAGAGCAAATAGAGCAAAATACAGGGAGAATGTGCAGGGGACACAGTACAGGGGGAATGTGCAGGTCTAATCATCCAATGGGAGCAGGACAAAACAATTAATTAAAATGATCTCATCACAGCATGGTCAGAGCAGAGTTTCCTGAATGTGACATATCCAGCCTGACTCTGGAGTGGATGTGGTCGCACAGCCGTGAGCGCCGTCAGTCCTTCTTCTTGTCCGAGGCCATGTGGGGCCCGTTAGCCGTGGAGACGTCTGCACCCACACCGCCCTCTGCCTGACAGGAGGAATCAAGACGTTAAAGTATTAATTAACTAACCCTAGGCCTACCTTCCCTTAAGCCCAACCCTAGGACCACCCTCCCTTAAGGCCATCCCTAGGCCCACCCTCCCTTAAACCTAACCCTAGGCCCCCCCTTCCCTTAAGCCCAACCCAAGGCCCCCCTTCCCTTAAGGCCAACCCTAGGCCCACCCTCCCTTAAACCTAACCCTAGGCCCACCTTCCCTTAAGCCCAACCCTAGGCCCACCCTCCCTTAAGCCTAACCCTAGGCCCACCTTCCCTTAAGCCCAACCCTAGGCCCCCCTTCCCTTAAGCCCAACCCTAGGCCCACCCTCCCTTAAGCCTAACCCTAGGACCACCCTCCCTTAAGGCCAACCCTAGGCCCCCCTTCCCTTAAGCCCAACCCTAGGCCCACCCTCCCTTAAGCCCAACCCTAGGACCACCTTCCCTTAAGCCTAACCCTAGGCCCACCCTCCCTTAAGCCTAACCCTAGGCCCACCTTCTCTTAAGCCTAACCCTAGGCCCACCTTCCCTTAAGGCCAACCCTAGGCCCACCTTCCCTTAAGCCTAACCCTAAGCCCACCTTCCCTTAAGCCTAACCCTAGGCCCACCTTCCCTTAAGGCCAACCCTAGGCCCACCTTCCCTTAAGCCTAACCCTACTACACTCTAAATTCAGCACATAAATCTGCCTGTCTCAGCCTTTGTGGAGACATCTTATATATTTCAGATAAATCAATCCATCTTAACATGTGACCACAGCAGTGATTTCTACACTATCAGTGAATGTTCTGAGTTTTCTATCAGTCTAATATGGCATGTGAGAAAAGCACCAGGTGAAACTCACACTGAACATGACATTGTTGTGCTAAACACAGGCTGAACTGACAGATCTGAATGAGCTGAAATACTCATTTTAAAAAATACCTCTGGGGGGGGGGGGGTCTGATCAGGGAGATAAACAACATGACAACATGTAGCTGCTTGTAAGCACAGAAAAAATACACAGCAGAATATTCCTACTTTCCTTTTGGAGATTAATAGCCCATGTTACGCTGCAAGATCGGTTTAATGTTTCACACAAGTGAAAATTAAACCAATCACTTACACTTAGGGTTGAATTTTAAATAAGATAATCCAAATTCAGAGCTAATGTTCACCACTGACAAGCCAATAATTAAAAAGCACCATCATTCCCATAGTCACTTCGAGTGAGCGTATGCTTTGGACCCAAAACTTTATCAGTGTTGATGTGGGTGTAATTGTGTGTGTAGTCAGCATTATTCTACAAGGCCCCATGTGTTTCCCGGTGTCTGGTGTAAGATGTCACACTGGGGAGAACATGCACATCAGTTCAGTTTAAGTGGGAGTTTAGAAGTTTAAGCAGAGTGAACCTTTACCTTACATACGCTGTTGCTCGTTTCCTTCGCCTTTACGTTTCCAGCGTCCGAGTCTTTTTTAGTCCAAAAGCGACTGATAAACGGTGAGATGAGCGGGTAGAGGACGGGCTCCAGGAACCGCTTATAGACCCACAGCAGGACCGGGATGACGATGCAGGGAACACACACCATGTCTGCAGCTGCGAGACGCGGCGAGCACGGAAGACACGCTCCGTTATCACCACTACCACAACAACAACTACAACCATAACAACTACAACAACCACAACTACTACTACAACTACCACAACAACAACAACTATAACAACTACAACAACCACAACAACCACAACAACAACTACTACTACTACTACTACTACTACTACTACTACTACTACTACAACTACGCGGTGATCAGTTAGCGTCACCACTCCCCCTCATCCTAACTAGGGTTTAGGTTTTAGGTTTTATAATAAGGCTCATGTTTGAGGTCTTCCAATTATCTACGGCAACGTACGTTAGCCAGCAAGATGAAGACTCTCTCCATACTGTTATTTGCTCCTGACTGCGTGTTCGTGTGTGGTTTTAATAGTTCGTACGAACAGCGGCTATACTCACCACCGACGACACCGGCGACTCCAGCTTGTTTGGGTCGCTACGCTGCGGTGACGCAGCAGACTGCGCGAGGGACGCAAGGTCGGTGACGCGCCAGCGCCCTCTGCTGGAGCGGCGCGCGGCCGAGTTCTTACACTGTACTGCTGTTGTCACGCGTCACTAACCGAGAGCAACGCCTCTGCGCGCGACTGAGTCTCGCGGCAGTTTCCAGCGGTCTCGCGGCCGCACAGCAGGGACTCTAGGACGTTTCGGTGACGTTCGCTGGGTGTCTCGAGACCATCCTTTACTATTCTTTTAAATGTTTTACTAGACTTTTTTCTTTGATTTGTGGTTCGTGTGACTGATGTAGAAAATGTAATATAAACACTGGCCGAAAATTCGTTTTGGTAATAATTTTCGGCAGACAAAGCATACTAGAACCAACTGACAGAACAGTGGCACACATTCCTCTCGTCTGCAGGTTATAATTTTCCTAAGAGAATTTTACGTTTTCAAACGAAGGAATGTTTGTGCAAACACAGTATAAGTCATCTCCTATGTACTGGAAACGGTTCTTTGTTCTGCAAACCCTATTCAAACGTTTTGCTAGTGTATATAATTTATATAAAGTGATATCTTTATTTGTTACTGTAGCCTATATTGGTATTTTGTGTACACTATTGTTTGGGGACACTGTTGTTTGTACCACACAGAGCTTTAACGTTTTAAAGCAGCTCATCATATAAAACTGTTATATGTAAATAAAGTGTTGTTGGGCCAGTGTTGGATACCACACAGTGTTTATTTAAGAGAACCAAAGAAGGAAAAAATAAACAACAAAAATACATTTGAATAATTTTTAATGTAAAACAATTACAATTCTATTCATTTAAAAGTATTTATTAAATAAATGTAAGAAACTTAAAAAACTTTTAAAACACTTAAATGAGAGAATCAACAAAGTTAACAAAATTCATTGTATTAGTGGGTTTAGCATGTGATGATGTAATTATGGCAGTAATAAAGCAATATATTTTATTATTATTATTATTATTATTAATAATAATAATACTAATAATAAATAATTATAATAATAATCTTATACATTTAGTATATTATTATTAATAATAATAACTATATTAAAGTTGTAGTTAGGCTATCATATATGCTAGCCCACAGATAAGTTTCCAAAGATTTACATCAGCCAGCCTTAAACCTACAATGCCTATAAAAACATATTCAGCCCATTGCATGTTGTCATGGTGGGTGGTCCCGTTCCTCAGGGGAGACGCCCACACCCAGACACACCCACACAAAGACACTCCCTCGCTCACAATCTCCCGTCTACTGACACACACACATTTACTCTACCACCTGTTCTTCATTTTCTCCACAAATACCCGCAGGTCCGAGCGTCCGGGTCTCGGCACTCCTCCAGTCAGCCCTGAAGACGCCAACTGTGCACCAGACTGATGGTGCTTCTCTGCTCTTTGTGTTTGCAGAGTTCGTCACTGTTTAGCTCATTTGCGCTGTGAGATTGTAGTGCCTCCTGCTGCTTCTGCCTCATGACTTATTTTCCTCTTTTATCGCTTTTATAAAGGGAATCATGGTCAATATAATTTGGCTTTTTGGACAATAATTTACTTCTTTAATGTAAAAGTGAAAACCGGTTTCTACACAGTAATATCAGTAAAAATATCCAATGTAAAATAAGTGATCACATGAATATTCACATCATACAGCTGCAATCACAGCAATGAGTCTGTGTGGGTAGGTCTCTCTCAGCACAGAGTCTGTGTGAGTAGGTCTCTCTCAGCACAGAGTCTGTGTGAGTAGGTCTCTCTCAGCACAGAGTCTGTGTGAGTAGGTCTCTCTCAGCACAGAGTCTGTGTGAGTAGGTCTCTCTCAGCACAGAGTCTGTGTGAGTAGGTCTCTCTCAGCACAGAGTCTGTGTGAGTAGGTCTCTCTCAGCACAGAGTCTGTGTGAGTAGGTCTCTCTCAGCACTGAGTCTGTGTGAGTAGGTTTCTCTCAGCACTGAGTCTGAACAGTCCTATCACAATACAACCCTCTCTGCTGTGAGGGAATCTCCAAACATGCAGGTAGGTACGTCCTCAACCTCCTGGATTTTTTGACTACCTGACAGACAGACCACAGATGTGACTGAAGAGATGTGAGAATGAGCAGGTGGTTAGTACAACAAGACCACAGGGGACTAACCTCCCACAGTACACATGCTGAACAAGTAATGGACAACACACCCCCTACTGGACAAACAGTGGATGTGTTCTGTCAGTACTTTCGCTAAAGGAGGTCTTTCCTGCCCAACACAGCAGCCATATTCACTGAGTCACTGTTCTCAATAGAGAGGAGATCCTTTGAGTTTTTAATACACGTGGCACATCAATTACCACATTGCACATTTTTGGCACTATTCTACTAGCATAATATATTTTTTTGTAGTTCATTTGTGTTTTAATTATGCTGATTAAACACTGATTTTTTACCTGGTTATAAATAATCCATCCATCCATCCATGCCAATTCTCTGTAACCACTTCTGTGTAGCTTTCACTGTCTGCTTTAGGTCATTGTCTTGCTGGTAAATAAATCTTCTGCTAGGTCACAGTGGTCTTTCAGACTGAATCAGATTGTCCTCATAGATTTTTTACATTTCTATTTTGTCAAATTCACTTTACCCTCTACCTTCAAAAGCCGTACAAGGCCTTGTGCAGTTGATCTTGGAGTCTCTCATGTGCCCTTGGGTGAACTTTGAGGTGAAGAGGCAGATAGTCTATCGTCTCAGCTGCTGATGCCTTTAAGGCCTTCAGAGAAGTCATAGTTATTATGGTGGCCTCCCTCAAAGTCACAGGCAAAAGTCAAACTTAATTGTATAGTGATTTTTACAACAAACGTTGTCAGAAAGCGGCTTAACAAATGCAACAATGCCAACGAAAAAGGCTCAAGGTGGTTTAGGAAGAGAGCATGGGTTAGGGGTTAGGGGTTAGGGTTTAGGTTTAGGGTTTAGGGTTAGTGTTTAGGGTTAGGGGTTAGGGGTTAGGATTAGGGGTTAGGGTTAGATCTTGGGAGGACCAGGACTCAAAAGGGAACCCATCCTCCATCTGGGGGTTCACTGTCGCACGAGGGGAAGCACTTTCTTACCTTTAACATGTGATTCAAGAACACATTATACTCTATACTATACACTATACTATATACTCTATAATATACTCTATACTATACTATACACTATACTATATACTGTACTCTATAATATACTCTATACTACACACTATATACTATACTATACAGTATATACTATAATATACTCTATACTACACTCTATACTATACTATACAGTATATACTATAATATACTCTATACTACACTCTATACTATACTATACAGTATATACTATAATATACTCTATACTACACACTATATACTATACTATACTATACAGTATATACTATAATATATACTCTATACTACACACTATATACTATACTATACAGTATATACTATAATATACTCTATACTACACTCTATACTATACACTATACTCTATGACTCAAGGAAAACCAAAACAGGTGAAACTACAATGAATTTTATTTTTTGAAATACACAGGATGGTTTAGTATATATACAAAATATTGTGTCCACATTTGTGCGGTCTATTTGAAGGTCTGTATCAAATGCATTTTAGGGTGTACTGATGACCTGACATACTTGGATAATTCCTTATTGTGTACATTTATAAACTCAATCTTTAATCTTTCTCTTCATTTCAGACAGCACATACATGTTTGGCACCAAGTCTTCACATAACTGGTTTGGGCAACTCTGCTACTTTAAATCATATTACCAATAGATTGTCTGCTTAGGTTTCAGCTACACAACTCAAACTGTCATCTAAATTAAACGTAAATGATGTGTTAATCAAAAGCATAAAGGATTTAAATGAAGAACTTCCACAATAACTTGACACTCATTCCTGCTTAAGCAGTGAAACAGTCTTATCGGACGTTTTGCAGAGATGCAAAACTGTCCAGTAGCCCAGTAACACCAGTGGCTCAGTAACACCAGTGGCCCAGTAACACCAGTGGCTCAGTAACACCAGTGGCCCAGTAACACCAGTGGCTCAGTAACACCAGTGGCCCAGTAACACCAGTGGTTCAGTAACACCAGTGGCTCAGTAACACCAGTGGTTCAGTAACACCAGTGGCTCAGTAACACCAGTGGCCCAGTAACACCAGTGGCTCAGTAACACCAGTGGCCCAGTAACACCAGTGGCCCAGTAACACCAGTGGTTCAGTAACAAGGCTCTAGCTGTGTTGAGGTTAATGTGATCGTGAACATTGAAGCGTCATTTGCAGCATGGCTTTCCAAACACAGATTAAAAAATCAATTTAGAATCAAAGCTTCCCATTAACAGTTAATCTGATATTTGACAAGGGTCAAAGCTGTTATAATATATATATATATATATATATATATATATATATATATATATAAATATCATTTAAGCCAGACAACTACAAATGTCAGCCAGCTCTAATCTATGTTTGGACAGCCAGCTCTAATCTGTGTTTGGTGGCACCTCTAATCTGTGTTTGGACAGCCAGCTCTAATCTGTGTTTGGACAGCCAGCTCTAATCTGTGTTTGGACTGCCACCTCTAATCTGTGTTTGGACAGCCAGCTCTAATCTGTGTTTGGACAGCCAGCTCTAATCTGTGTTTGGACTGCCAGCTCTAATCTGTGTTTGGACAGCCAGCTCCAATCTGTGTTTGGACAGCCAGCTCTAATATGTGTTTGGACAGCCAGCTCTAATCTGTGTTTGGTGGCACCTCTAATCTGTGTTTGGACAGCCAGGTCTAATCTGTGTTTGGACTGCCACCTCTAATCTGTGTTTGGACAGCCAGCTCTAATCTGTGTTTGGACAGCCAGCTCCAATCTGTGTTTGGACTGCCAGCTCTAATCTGTGTTTGGTGGCACCTCTAATCTGTGTTTGGACAGCCAGCTCTAATCTGTGTTTGGACAGCCAGCTCTAATCTGTGTTTGGTGGCACCTCTAATCTGTGTTTGGACAGCCAGCTCTAATCTGTGTTTGGACAGCCAGCTCTAATCTGTGTTTGGACTGCCAGCTCTAATCTGTGTTTGGACAGCCAGCTCCAATCTGTGTTTGGACAGCCAGCTCTAATCTGTGTTTGGTGGCACCTCTAATCTGTGTTTGGACAGCCAGCTCTAATCTGTGTTTGGACAGCCAGCTCTAATCTGTGTTTGGTGGCACCTCTAATCTGTGTTTGGACAGCCAGCTCTAATCTGTGTTTGGACAGCCAGCTCCAATCTGTGTTTGGACTGCCAGCTCTAATCTGTGTTTGACAAGCATGCGAGTTTGTGATATCACAGCCTCCTTCTGAACTCAGAACTCAGGTCAGACGAGTGTGGAGGCTGAGAGTCCTGACCACTGAAAATAAATGATGGCACTACATTCAGAGAGTCCTGACCACTGTGTGCTCTAACATAATACTGTGTTCAGTGCAGCATGGCCTCATGTCTAGTGAGCTCTATTAGAATGAATATCTATTTACTCAATTTACTGCTGGTTTAGTGGCACTAGATAAAATCAAACAGAATGTAACAAACATGTCACAACATCCTCCTAAAAAAACCTAAAGTTAGATGTGTTTATTCAGTAATGAGAGTATTGCAGTTTTACTGCAGATACCATGATGCTTCTTCTCCTGTTATTAGCAAACCTCGTCCTCGTCTCATACCAAGCGACAAAACAATCAAAACTATACCAGAATCCATATGAAACAGGACAGGGTCTCACACACCCACAAGCTGTTTTCCAACACTTGGATGCAAATTTCTCTGCTTGTATGCAAATAGAGCAGAAATGAGTTGTCATAAAGACAGTAACCCTGGAACATTCATTCGCACCAACACAAAAAGGCCATGGATGGCAAAAATAAGTCATGCTGGTTTGTAACTGTTGTAGTCTTAAATAGTCCAATATCAGTGGCAGTGCAGTGTAAAGCTTGTTTAGATTTTATGTAAGTTGACTCCTGAGCTGCAGTATGACCTAGCTTGACCTGACATGACCTGACATGACCTAGCATGACCTAGCATGACTTGACATGACCTGACATGACCTGACATGACCTGACATGACCTGATGTGCTTTTTCAGCATAGAGATCTGAAAACAGCATGTAGATACAAATGTACAAAAGTACAAATGATGGCTTCAAGGCAAAGTATAGACACTCTCTCATACAGAGTCTTTCACTCATCCCTTCATTCACTCATTCAGTCATTCACTCACTCACTCATTTATTCACTCATTCACTTATTCACTCACTCACTCACTCACTTATTCACTCACTCACTCATTCACTTATTCACTCATTCACTTATTCACTCACTCACTCACTCACTTATTCACTCACTCACTCATTCACTTATTCACTCACTCACTCACTCACTTATTCACTCACTCACTTATTCACTCACTCACTCACTCACTTATTCACTCACTCACTCACTCACTTATTCACTCACTCACTCACTCACTCACTCACTTATTCACTCACTCACTCACTCACTCACTTATTCACTCACTCACTTATTCACTCACTCACTCACTTATTCACTCACTCACTCACTCACTCATTCACTCACTCATTTGTAGCTCCACTCATGAGTGCAAGGCCAGTGATGTCAGATTTCACCCACTGATCATATGACAGTAAACCCGTGAAACTGAATGGGTCTTTTCACAGATACAAAACTGGTGTTGTAACAGCATGTGAAAGAGCTCCTTCTCACACACACAACCACACACACACATACACACACACACACAAAAGGGGGTCCTGTTCAAGATTTCTCCACAGGCACAAGACCAACATAAGTGCCGTTCTTCCCGTTGGGGTCCTCCTCTTTGGTGTTTGCGGGGGAGTATGTGGTGTCTGCCGTCTGTGGACGTACAGGAAGAGGAAACACATCACACTCAGAAACATACCTCTGAACCCCTAACCCTAACCCCTAACCCCTAACCCTAACCCCTAACCCCTAACCCTAACCCCTAACCCTAACCCTAACCCTAACCCCTAACCCTAACCCTAACCCCTAACCCCTAACCCCTAACCCCCTAACCCTAACCCGGCTATAATCAGGCGACTTTAGGCTACACTCATGTGACTTTAGGCTATACTCATGTGACTTTAGGCTACAATCAGGTGACTTTAGGCTACACTCATGTGACTTTAGGCTACAATCAGGTGACTTTAGGCTACACTCATGTGACTTTAGGCTACACTCATGTGACTTTAGGCTACAATCAGGTGACTAGGCTACACTCATGTGACTAGGCTACACTCATGTGACTTTAGGCTACAATCAGGTGACTTTAGGCTACACTCATGTGACTTTAGGCTACAATCAGGTGACTTTAGGCTACACTCATGTGACTTTAGGCTACAATCAGGTGACTTTAGGCTACAATCAGGTGACTTTAGGCTACACTCATGTGACTTTAGGCTACAATCAGGTGACTTTAGGCTACACTCATGTGACTTTAGGCTACACTCATGTGACTTTAGGCTACAATCAGGTGACTTTAGGCTACACTCATGTGACTTTAGGCTACAATCAGGTGACTTTAGGCTACACTCATGTGACTTTAGGCTACAATCAGGTGACTTTAGGCTACACTCATGTGACTTTAGGCTACAATCAGGTGACTTTAGGCTACAATCAGGTGACTTTAGGCTACAATCATGTGACTTTAGGCAACAATCAGGTGACTTTAGGCTACACTCATGTGACTTTAGGCTACAATCAGGTGACTTTAGGCTACACTCATGTCTTTCTGACTACACCACTGTCCATAATACTACAGGCTATAGATTACACCAGTGTCTCTATATTACTGTAATCAGTACCAGTGCTATATTACTGTAATCAGTACATGTCTCTATATTACTGTAATCAGTACCAGTGCTATATTACTGTAATCAGTACCAGTGTCTCTATATTACTGTAATCAGTACCAGTGCTATATTACTGTAATCAGTACCAGTGTCTCTATATTACTGTAATCAGTACCAGTGCTATATTACTATAGACTATTCAAGTGTCCCTGAGTTACTAACTCTCTCTCTTTCACACACACACACTCACATAAAGACACACACATTCACAAACACACACATACTCATGCAGACACTACTCACACACACACACTACTCATACACACACACACACACACTACTCATACACACACACACACACACACTACTCATACACACACACACACACACACACTACTCATACATACACACACACACACACACACACTCAGTCCTTACCTTTCTCTGATGGGAGCGAATGAGGAGCAGAATGCTGATGATGAAGAGGAGGACTCCGAGTGCCACGAGGATGAAGGGGAAGTTGGACACGAGACTCACTATGGTCAACAGCTTGTGCAATTTCTCCGCTGATGCGTCATCGATCACGACAGACTATAACACAAGCAATCAGGAAATCACCAAAACACAAACTGATCAACAGATAATCAATACAAAGTTACAGATAAACAATTACAAACCAGTTCAACCATCTAAACAGTATAGAGCAGAAATGGGGACACACACATTTATCCATTAATAATAATAATAACCCTAGATCAGAGATTAACACAATAAGAGTTTTCACAATTAATTGACAATTAATATTATCAGTTTAACAGTAAAAATACACCACAGACAACACTATCCTCCACACTATACTCAACACTACAGACAACACCACACTCGACTCTACAGAAAACACTACAGACAACACCACAGACAACACTACAGACAACATCACACTCAACTCAAAAGCACAAGGAACTATTTTTTTTACATTGAGAGAGCCAGTTCAGATAGTGGAGCACATGGTATTAATATTAGCATGGTGGTTTATCCATGGTGTTTAACCATGGTGTTTAGCCCACCCACTGTGGAATGTTAATATTGTAATGATCAGCTCATTTAGCCAATCAGCCATCTGCTCTAAGCCCACGTGGTGAGCCCCGTCGGGGAGTATACGTGCTAAAGTGAAGGAGTGGGTATCCACAGCCCAGCAGTCTAAATGCAATCAGAACAAATTTACAGTGGACACACTGCTCAGTGACCAATCAGATGTCTTACCTCATTAATGAACATGACAGGGAAGATGGTGCCGTTCATGTTTCTGGTCATGCTGTTCAAACATGAGAGAGTGGTGATGTCAGAGCACACACACACACACACACACACACCCCATACACACACACGCACTTCTTAGAAACATTTGAGCATAGAGTACAACTAAACTTAAGGTTAAATGGTGCCTCTTTTTACCTAAACATTTGACAAAAGGTCAGTGTGTAATAAGGGTGCAACGGTACATTTACACGCTTCAGTGCTCACGCTTCAGTGCTCATGCTTCAGTGCTCAGACTTCAGTGCTCATGCTTCAGTGGTCACGCTTCAGTGCTCAGGCTTCGGTTCTCACGCTTCAGTGCTCACTCTTCGGTGCTCAGACTTCGGTGCTCATGCTTCAGTGGTCACGCTTCAGTGCTCACGCTTCAGTGCTAACGCTTCAGTGCTAACGCTTCAGTGCTCATGCTTCAGTGCTCAGACTTCGGTGCTCATGCTTCAGTGCTAACGCTTCAGTGCTAACGCTTCAGTGCTAACGCTTCAGTGCTCATGCTTCAGTGCTCAGACTTCAGTGCTCATGCTTCAGTGGTCACACTTCGGTTCTCACGCTTCAGTGCTCACGCTTTGGTTCTCACGCTTCAGTGCTCACGCTTCATTGCTCACGGTTCGGTGCTCACGCTTCAGTGCTCAGACTTCAGTGCTCACGCTTCAGTGGTCACGCTTCAGTGCTCACGGTTCGGTGCTCACGCTTCAGTGCTCAGGCTTCAGTGCTCACGCTTCAGTGCTAACGCTTTGGTTCTCACGCTTCAGTGCTCACGCTTCATTGCTCACGGTTCGGTGCTCACGCTTCAGTGCTCAGGCTTCAGTGCTAACGCTTCAGTGCTCACGGTTCGGTGCTCACGGTTCGGTGCTCACGGTTCGGTGTGCGCAGTCGCGTGGAGAATACACAGTACACATGTCCTATAGGGACGCGAAGAACAATGACTGTAATGTGGAACTGAAGATCACAGGCAAGTTGAAACCAGAGCTGTACAAATTGCTAAGTGTATCTCACGTTATGTTTGAAATGGTCTACTACATACTGTACACTGCATACTGCACTCAGTGTATACTGGAAACTACATAGTGGTCCTCCTAGTAGTATGCAGAACAGTTTTCAGTATGCGACAAAAGCAAAGCATACTACGGGTCACGTGAACGTATAATGCTCCACCATTTTTATCTTCTAGCACCAAAGATTAGCGCCAAAGTTTGTGTACCGTTGCACCCCTAGTGTGTAAACATTTAACACACGGTCAGTGTGTAAACATTTAACACAGAACAGTAAACCATGCAGACACGCAGTGTGAGCCCAGTGCGATGACTACTCACGGGAAGCCTGTTATTCTTTCAAGCATAATGTTTATCTGGGCTCTTTTGCTGGCGCGAACTGGTATTCCAGTAGTCTGCATGACACACACACACATACACACACACTCTAAAATCTGAAAAGAACTTCAAAAGCACAAAAATAATCCACACATAATAAAATTCAATAAAAAAGAAAAAAACAAAAAAGACCACCGATCTACCTCCCACTTACCCACTCCACCACTCCACCCACTTACCCACTCCAGCCACTCCACCACTCCACCCACTTACCCACTCCACCCACTTTCCCACTCCATCCACTTTCCCACTCCACCCACTTACCCACTCCACCAACTTACCCACTCCACCCACTTTCCCACTCCACCACTCCACCCACTTACCCACTCCACCCACTTTCCCACTCCACCCACTTACCCACTCCACCCACTCCACCCACTTACCCACTCCACCCACTTTCCTACTCCACCCACTTACCCACTCCACCCACTCCACCGACTAGAGGGCATAAATGGATGAGTCACTTGAGATATAAAGTGACATCAGTCTAGATCAGCATGCCCAAGTCCAGTTCTGATGATCCACCTCCATTCAGTTTAGCTCCACCCCAAATCTAACATATAACCCTAATCTAACACATAACCCTAATCTAACACATAGTCTTTTATCTATGATGGGAATCTGAAAGTTGCTATGCAGATCTATGAACTCTGAAGTACTGTAATCCAGTGGTTCTGGCTCTGCCTTATAATTCCACACTGGTGCTTACTGGGTTCAAGTCCAGGAATGTCTGGTGCTGATCATGGATTGGTTTGAGTCCCTCGATGGCATCAACATACTTCTTATCACCAAGGTAGAAATGAGGGAAGGACGCTATAACAGGAGCTCCTGGAAGAGAACAGACATAACAATGGAAACTACAAACAAATGTAGTAAAGCAAAACCTGAACACTCTCGCTTGTATGAACCCTCACCTAACCCCTAACCCCTAACCCCTAACCCCCACCAAACCTAAACCCTAACCCTAACCCCTAACCCCTAACCCCTAACCCCCACCAAACCTAAACCCTAACCCTAACCCCTAACCTCTAACCCCTAACCCCTAACCCCCACCAAACCTAAACCCTAACCCCTAACCCCCACCAAACCTAAACCCTAACCCCTAACCCCTAACCCCCACCAAACCTAAACCCTAACCCTAACCCCTAACCCCTAACCCCCACCTAAACCCTAAACCCTAACCCCTCACCCCTAACCCCCACCTCACCTAAACCCTAACCCTCACCTAAACCATAACTCTTACCTAAACCCTAAACCTCACCTAAACCCTAACCCTGCCCTTCAACTGGGCATCTCTTAGAGTTAGGGTTAGATAATCAGCTCAACTCAAGAGTTAGGGTTAGACAATTAGCTCAACTCGAACTGGGTTCAACTGGGCACTGAGTTTCAGATGAGTTTCAGACGAGTGTGACAGGTGTCCAGCTGGTCTGGCATGTTTCACATAGTGGGTGAGGCAACATGCAGCTCAGGCATCCCGTGATATTGACACATGCTCATTGAATCGTTCCTCAGAGACTCACAAAGGCATGTGTGCGCAACGAATCTTAAAAATGGGAAATGAGTACTATTCTGACCCCAGAAGATTTACATACTCCACACGCGTGTAAGCACATGTGACATGAGGCTAAAATAACATGTCACTAAAATAAAATGTCATCCTGCGTCATAGGTGCGGTGTCATTATGAACACCAACCAATAACCTGCCTGACACACATGTGCATGTGTGTGTGTGTGGTTGTGTATGTGTACATGTGTATTTGTGTGCATGGCCAGGTGATTAGGCTAGGGAGTCATAGTCTAAATCTAAGTCCAGAGAGAGTACAGCAACTGTATCTGAGCGCCTCAAACCCAGTCCTGCTAGGCCCAGCTGCAGTGCAGTACTAGAACCCTAACCCTAACCCCTAACCCCTAACCCTAACCCCTAACCCTAACCCCCCTAACCCCTAACCCTAACCCTAACCCTAACCCCTAACACCTAACCCTAACCCTAACCCCTAATCCTAACCCTAACCCCTAACACCTAACCCCTAACACCCCTAACCCCTAACCCTAACCCTAACCCCTAACCTAAACCTAACCCCAACCCCTAACACCTAACCCTAACCCTAAACCCTAACCCTAACCCCAACCCCTAACACCTAACCCTAACCCTAACCCCTAATCCTAACCCCTAACACCTAACCCTAACCCCTAATCCTAACCCCTAACACCTAACCCCGAACCCTAACCCCTAACCCTAACCCTAAACCTAACCCCAACCCCTAACACCTAACCCCTAACCCATAACCCTAACCCCTAACCCCTAACACCTAACCCTAACCCTAACCCTAACCCCTAACCCCTAACCCCTAACCCTAGTGCTGGAGAGGTAACGTGAGGCAGTGTCCAGTGTCTCCATGAAGATGTCTGATCTCACAGCTGAACCTGCTTCATTCAGTAGGGCAGTGTGAGGCTGGTTCTCTTCATGTGCCACCAGCCTATGTTGTTCTCCAGTGGATGTATAACGACAACAACAATTTTCATGTGCCTTTTCTAAAAGTTCAAGGACACATTGCAGGTCTTATTAGTGGGTGGAGTGAGGAGTGGAGGCGAGGCATGTGGATCAGGGGCGACAGGAGGGCGGAGGAATAGGGAAAGGTAAGAGGGGGCTAATCCATGGAGGTGAGGGGGAGAATCTGATAATCTGATAATGTGAGTGGGCCTTTATGTGGAGTCAGAGGAGATATTGAGGTTACAGCATGTGGAGGGAGTGATGACACCAGCTGGGACTCCAAGGGGACTCCAGGGAGACCAAGTGTTTCAGAACTGGACTAAGTGAGGGGTGAAGTCTGGAGACATAGAGTCTGTCTCAAACCCCAGGGTCTGTCTCAAACCCCAGTGAGTGTCTATACAGACAGCGCTTTACATCATAGTGTGCACACACCCGACACGTAGGCCGTCCCAATTCTTAGATTTTAATGATATCTAAGATCAATATCAATTCATATCATTAAGAATGTCCTCCATAATATCATTAAGATTGTCCCCCATAATATCGTTAAGACTGCCCTCCATTATATCATTAAAGATGTCCCCATAATATCATTAAGATTGTCCTCCACAATATTATTAACACTGTCCTCCATAATATCGTTAGGGTTAGGGTAGGATTAGGGTTAGGTTAGGGTAGGGTAGGATTAGGATTAGGGTTAGGGTAGGGTTAGGGTTAGGGTAGGATTAGGGTTAGGTTAGGGTAGGGTAGGATTAGGGTTAGGTTAGGGTAGGATTAGGGTTAGGGTAGGGTTAGGGTAGGATTAGGGTTAGGATTAGGGTTAGGGTAGGATTAGGGTAGGATTAGGATTAGGTATGTCACTGCTTGGATTTTTTGATGAAGCAGGTGGTACCACCTTTGCGACACACGGCTACGTTCAACACGCCATCATCCAGGCATTTGTCCCCTGGGATGCAGAAGCCCTCATTTTCTGGATTGTTCTTCGGGCTGGCCAACACCTCGTGGGGGGGGGTGTATCGGTATGCCAGGATACCTTTGACCTCCACCTCCTTCTCAAACAGCATGTAGATGGACCTGGACCAGGTGCAGAAGAAGAGGTTGGAAACACGAGAATAACCAGTCAGGGTCACTTTCCTTGTACCTTCGTCTCAGATAATCTAATAAAAACCCAAGTATCTGATCCTTTTAAAACAGTGCATGACGTATATTTCTCCTTTTCCACCCCTAAAATAAGATCCTTTTGAAAGAGTTCAAACAATTAATGTATATCACACTTGAAAACAAAAGGTTCTGCACCTGATCATTTGTTCTTATTACATAATGCTAAACAAAATAACGTATGTACAGTGTAATAAAAATGTACTTTGTGTACAACATGTAACAATGATATTATATTTATTCTTAGACTGTCACTGAGTTACTGGACTTCAAGCTTCTGTCCTTGTAGCAGCTTCTGTCCTGGGCAGTTATACAGCTCCCCAAATGTCCAAGAACATGCTGGACATGCAGGAGCAAGGTGACCTCAGCCTCCACCTTCTAACCCTAAACCCTAAACCCTAACCCCTAACCCCTAACCCTAACCCCTAACCCTAACCCCTAACCCTAAACCCTAACCCCTAACCCTCAGGCCCATGGTAGAGGCCCAGGGTACAGGCCCAGGGTACAGGCCCAGGGTACAGGCCCATGGTAGAGGCCCAGGGTACAGGCCCAGGGTACAGGCCCAGGGTACAGGCCCATGGTACAGGTCCAGGGTACAGGCCCAGGGTACAGGCCCATGGTAGAGGCCCAGGGTACAGGCCCAGGGTACAGGCCCAGGGTACAGGCCCAGGGTACAGGCCCATGGTAGAGGCCCAGGGTAGAGGCCCAGGGTACAGGTCCAGGGTACAGGCCCAGGGTACAGGCCCATGGTAGAGGCCCATGGTACAGGTCCAGGGTACAGGCCCATGGTAGAGGCCCAGGGTACAGGCCCAGGGTACAGGTCCAGGGTACAGGCCCATGGCAGAGGCCCAGGGTACAGGCCCAGGGTACAGGCCCAGGGTACAGGCCCATGGTAGTGGCCCAGGGTACAGGTCCAGGGTACAGGCCCAGGGTACAGGCCCATGGTAGAGGCCCAGGGTACAGGCCCATGGTAGAGGCCCATGGTACAGGTCCAGGGTACAGGCCCATGGTAGAGGCCCAGGGTACAGGCCCAGGGTACAGGCCCATGGTAGAGGCCCAGGGTACAGGCCCAGGGTACAGGCCCAGGGTACAGGCCCATGGTAGAGGCCCAGGGTACAGGCCCATGGTAGAGGCCCAGGGTACAGGCCCAGGGGGTGGGACTACACCGTGATCCATGGGTGGTCTGCAGCACATACTGGCCTGAGGAATCCAGGAGAAATAAGACCATTGTTCACAATGTGAGCACTCCTCCCAGCAGGGGCAATAAGCAGGGGCAATCCCAGCAGGGGCATTACTGTGGTCTAAATACAGCACACCATCTTAAACAAGTCTACATAAACTAGGGTTTACACTCACCATTAGCCAGAAACAGCTTTTAAGAAAAATCCTGAGTGCTTGTGGACTCTTTATCAAATCCTAATTGTCCCCCCCACCCCCCCTACACCCCATCCTCCCCTCTCCACCACTCTCCACCCCCCACACCCCATTCTCCCCTCTCCTCCCCTCTCCACCCCTCCTGATCCAGCTACCCTCTTCTACCCTTCATGACAAAGTATTTTCTTCCTTCGTCTGCCAGGGTTTGTCGTAGGATCATTGTTCTAAGGAATGACTGAGGAAGCACAAGAGCTCAGATCTGTTAGATCAGGTCTGTTAGATCAGGGACAACAGCTGCTCCCACTTCCCTTAAAAATCAGGCTAAAAGTCAAACTGTGAAGGAGCATGAAAGACAAACACACACATGCACACACACATGCACACACACACGCACACACACATGCACACAGGGTCACACATGCACACAGGGTCACACATGCACACACACATGTACAAACACATGCACACACACATGCACACAGGGTCACACATGCACACACACGTATACAAACACATGCACACACACATGCACACACACATGCACACACACATGCTCACAGGCTCAGGACCATAACGACCCAGTAGATGAAAAAAAATGTCGTCGGATATCCCAGCCACGAGAGAGTGAGCTCACGTTCATGCAGGACACATTCCTTCCGTGCTTAACAAAGAGGGCATGGATAAGGTGTGTGTGTGTGTGTGTCTGGGGGGGAGGGGGGGTGGTTGTAGGTCAGGGGTCTCGCTGAAAATATCACCCTCCCACCCATCATGGTAAAGTTTCATCAACAGAGAAGGCAGAGGATGGGGCCTGTGGGTGAAAGGTCACCCAGAACAACAGTGACAACAAACTGCAACCAGTGGCCAGAATGAACATGAAGGACTGAACATTTTAACTATCTAGAGGCCTGAGCGGTCTACAAAAACACCTCAGACCCCTAGATCAGAGATAATGATACACAATAAAGACCTCAGACCCCTAGATCAGCGATAATGATACACAATAAACACCTCAGACCCCTAGATCAGAGATAATACACAAAAACACCTCAGAATAAAGGGAGAGAAAAGGGAGATTAATGAGAGATTAAAGGGAGATTAAAGGGAGAATAAAGGGGGAGTAAAGGGAGAATAAAGGGAGATTAAAGGGAGATTGAATAGGGAGTAAAGGGAGAATAAAGGGAGATTAAAGGGAGATTAAAGGGAGAGTAAAGGGAGATTAAAGGGAGAGTAAAGGGAGATTAAAGGGAGAGTAAAAGGAGATTAAAGGGGGAGTAAAGGGAGAGTAAAGGGAGAATAAAGGGAGATTAAAGGGAGATTGAATAGGGAGTAAAGGGAGAATAAAGGGAGATTAAAGGGAGATTAAAGGGAGAGTAAAGGGAGATTAAAGGGGGAGTAAAGGGAGATTAAAGGGAGAGTAAAAGGAGATTAAAGGGGGAGTAAAAGGAGATTAAAGGGAGAGTAAAGGGAGATTAAAGGGGGAGTAAAGGGAGATTAAGGGGAGAGTAAAGGGAGATTAAAGGGAGATTAAAGGGAGAGTAAAGGGAGAGTAAAGGGAGATTAAAGAGGAAGTAAAGGGAGAATAAAGGGAGAAGCTAAAACATTTTAACAGATACGTGCATAGAATGTTCTAGCAGCCATGTTACCACTACGTCACACGCCCACACACTCCCATAGACGCAGCTACACCCATGAAACAGGTCCCATGAGCTCTATATTTTGTTTCCCACTGAAAGCAGGACCTGGTGTTCATTTCCTAATGAGCCTGTATGCAGGGAGGCTCTTCCTGTTTGCTTAGCTAAGGAGATAAGAACATTTACACATCAGTCCTTTGGCTCGGCGCCCCTGCATGTCCGCCAGCACCTGTGAAGGTGTCTCAGCAGAAGGAGTAGAACAACCATGACAACAGCGCAGTGCTGCTGCTCAACACTGAATGCCAACAGCGCAGTGCTGCTGCTCAACACTGAATGCCAACAGCGCAGTGCTGCTGCTCAACACTGAATGCCAACAGCGCAGTGCTGCTGCTCAACACTCAATGCCAACAGCGCAGTGCTGCTGCTCAACACAACCATGACAACAGCGCAGTGCTGCTGCTCAACACAACCATGACAACAGCGCAGTGCTGCTGCTCAACACTGAATGCCAACAGCGCAGTGCTGCTGCTCAACACTGAATGCCAACAGCGCAGTGCTGCTGCTCAACACAACCATGACAACAGCGCAGTGCTGCTGCTCAACACAACCATGACAACAGCGCAGTGCTGCTGCTCAACACAACCATGACAACAGCGCAGTGCTGCTGCTCAACACAACCATGACAACAGCATGCAGTGCTGCTGCTCAACACTGAATGCCAACAGCGCAGTGCTGCTGCTCAACACAACCATGACAACAGCGCAGTGCTGCTGCTCAACACTGAATGCCAACAGCGCAGTGCTGCTGCTCAACACTGAATGCCAACAGCGCAGTGCTGCTGCTCAACACTGAATGCCAACAGCGCAGTGCTGCTGCTCAACACAACCATGACAACAGCGCAGTGCTGCTGCTCAACACAACCATGACAACAGCGCAGTGCTGCTGCTCAACACTGAATGCCAACAGCGCAGTGCTGCTGCTCAACACTGAATGCCAACAGCGCAGTGCTGCTGCTCAACACTGAATGCCAACAGCGCAGTGCTGCTGCTCAACACAACCATGACAACAGCGCAGTGCTGCTGCTCAACACAACCATGACAACAGCGCAGTGCTGCTGCTCAACACAACCATGACAACAGCGCAGTGCTGCTGCTCAAGACTGAATGCCAACAGCGCAGTGCTGCTGCTCAACACAACCATGACAACAGCGCAGTGCTGCTGCTCAACACTGAATGCCAACAGCGCAGTGCTGCTGCTCAACACAACCATGACAACAGCGCAGTGCTGCTGCTCAACACTGAATGCCAACAGCGCAGTGCTGCTGCTCAACACAACCATGACAACAGCGCAGTGCTGCTGCTCAACACAACCATGACAACAGCGCAGTGCTGCTGAATGCTGGCGAAGGGTCACAACTGCACAACACACCAAACGGCCTTGTAGCTCAGAACTCAAAATGACGCGTTGCTACACAAAAGCTGATACTGCTATCATGTGTTTTTCAATATTTCTGTGGATGGCTGCGAGATCAGATAGATAACCCCTGCCGACCCACAATGCACTGCAACAGGTTAGTTCGTTCTCCCCTGAGCTCTGCGGCCCGAGGAGATCTGACTCTACCATTCATATCTTGTTCCCCCCTGAGCTGTGCTGCCTGAGGAGATCTGACTCTACCATTCATATCTTGTTCCCCCCTGAGCTGTGCTGCCTGAGGAGATCTGACTCTACCATTCATATCTTGTTCTCCCCTGAGCTGTGCGTTCCCCCCTGAGCTGTGCTGCCTGAGGAGATCTGACTCTACCATTCATATCTTGTTCCCCCCTGAGCTGTGCTGCCTGAGGAGATCTGACTCTACCATTCATATCTTGTTCCCCCCTGAGCTGTGCTGCCTGAGGAGATCTGACTCTACCATTCATATCTTGTTCCCCCCTGAGCTGTGCTGCCTGAGGAGATCTGACTCTACCATTCATATCTTGTTCCCCCCTGAGCTGTGCTGCCTGAGGAGATCTGACTCTACCACTCATATCTCAGCTTTGAGATATTTAACCCACAGACACTATTCTGCAGCCAAAGCACATCAGAGGCTCTAATGGGATCCTCTGAACCTCAGGAACTTTTCTTCTGAGAAGAGATTTGGAAATCTGCATACAGACCTCCATTCCCCCATCCTGGATTGGTGGCCAGCAGTTGCTGAGGTGTTTACCTGCACAGGTGTTGCGGTGTTTACCTGCACAGGTGTTGTGGTGTTTACCTGCACAGGTCTGCTGTAAAGACATCCAGACGCTCCTGCTTGGTCAGGAAGGGGTGGAAGGCACTGCCGTCTGTCCCATTGATCATGTTGCTCTGATTGGTGTTCCAAAAGGACATCAGTCTGCAGAAAAACATTATACACACAGTGTAGGACGGGCTTCAGCTGGGATCAAACTCTGTGAAGCTCTCTCACATGTGGATTCTTGATATTACTGAAACATAACCAGCTGCAAGGTCAAAGGTCACAGCTTCCGTGCAAGACAAGCGTGCGATGGGCTATTTTTTACATAGGCAGATTCGTCTTTTGCACACTGAAGACAATAAAAGCCCAAGATTACATCACATAATCTTCCTTCCTAGTATTGTACTGCCTCACATGTAATAATAATGATTCATTTTATTTAAAGTGCCTTTCAAGAAACCCAAGGACACTGTACTTTCAGTAATATCAGACATAAACAACAACAACACATACATAGGAAAAAGACCAAAGAACTAAAATGGGGTTTGCGATCCTGAACAGATGAGATTTGAGTTTAGGGTCAGAGGTGGAGAGTCAGTATTATGGATGAGGGAGGAGCAAAGGCGGAGGTAAGGGTGGAGGTGGAGGTGAGGGGAGAGGGTGAAGGTGGAGGTGAGGGGGTGAAGATGGAGGTGAGGGGAGAGGGTGAAGGTGGAGGTGAGGGTGAAGGTGAGGGGAGAGGGTGAAGGTGGAGGTGAGGGTGAAGATGGAGGTGAGAGGGTGAAGGTGGAGGTGAGGGGAGGTGGAGGTGAGGGTGAAGGTGAAAATGGAGGTGAGGGGAGAGGGGAGGTGGAGGTGAGAGCGGAGGTGAGGGGTGAAGAAGGAGGTAAGGGGAGATGGGAGGTGGAGGTGAGGGTGAAGGTGGAGATGAGGGTGAAGATGGAGGTGAGGGGAGAGGGGAGAGGGGAGGTGGAGGTGAGGGGAGAGCGTAGCTGAGGGTGAAGATGTAGGTGAGGGGAGAGGGGAGGTGGAGGTGAGGGTGAAGGTGAAGATGTAGGTGAGGGGAGAGGGGGGGAGATGGAGGGTGAAGATGGAGGTGAGGGGAGAGGGAGGTGGAGGTGAGGGTGAAGGTGAAGATGGAGGTGAGGGGAGAGGGGAGGTGGAGGTGAGGGTGGAGGTGGAGGTGGAGGTGAGGGGAGAGGGGAGGTGGAGGTGAGGGTGAAGGTGAAGATGGAGGTGAGGGGAGAGGGGAGGTGGAGGTGAGGGTGAAGGTGAAGATGGAGGTGAGGGGAGAGGGGAGGTGGAGGTGAGGGTGGAGGTGGAGGTGGAGGTGAGGGGAGGTGGAGGTGAGGGTGGAGGTGGAGGTGAGGGGAGAGGGGAGGTGGAGGTGAGGGTGGAGGTGGAGGTGAGGGGAGAGGGGAGGTGGAGGTGAGGGTGGAGGTGGAGGTGGAGGTGAGGGGAGGGGAGGTGGAGGTGAGGGTGGAGGTGGAGGTGAGGGGAGAGGGGAGGTGGAGGTGAGGGTGAAGGTGAAGATGGAGGTGAGGGGGGCAGAGGGGAGGAGGAGGGTGAGGGTGAAGATGGAGGTGAGGGGAGAGGGGAGGTGGAGGTGGAGGTGGAGGTGGAGGTGAGGGGAGAGGGGAGGTGGAGGTGAGGGTGGAGGTGGAGGTGAGGGGAGGGAGGTGGAGGTGAGGGTGGAGGTGGAGGTGGAGGTGAGGGGAGAGGGGAGGGGGAGGTGGAGGAAAACCTCAGATACGGTGTGAGATAGAGAGACAGAACTGAGATACTGATGGATTCTGTGGGTTTTTTCATTAATGAACTGTGTTAAACAATTAAAAATTGAAGTTGAATAGATGTGAGGGGTCAGGAATCAGCGAGATGTAATATACTGTTGAGAAGAGAAAACTGAGTTCTAGAATTGCCTTCATTAGTGGAGATCAAACCAGAATAGTGAATGGATTTGGCTTGCAAGATGGAGTCCCGATAATGAGAAATGTAAAATGAGTGCACTTCCTTATGGACAGGGAGACCAGATGCTCGAGATGTTCGAACTTCATAGACTGAAGTTCATGATTAAACCAGTGGGGAAAGAGTGCGTGAAGAACATTAAGGTGGGTTTCACTGGGGTGACTGAGAACACCAAAACGTGTATTGTTATATTGAGCAGTCAGCTCATCTGGGCTGGAGAAGTGAGGAGACTGAGATACAGGAGGAGAGAGTGGTGTGGTCTTGGTTCTGGAGAGACACTGAAACACTGGAAGATGAGGAGACTGAGATACAGGAGGAGAGAGTGGTGTGGTCTTGGTTCTGGAGAGACACTGAAACACTGGAAGATGAGGAGACTGAGATACAGGAGGAGAGAGTGGTGTGGTCTTGGTTCTGGAGAGACACTGAAACACTGGAAGATGAGGAGACTGAGATACAGGAGGAGAGAGTGGTGTGGTCTTGGTTCTGGAGAGACACTGAAACACTGGAGAAAAAAGTGGTCATATATGTTAAGGTCATTGGCTGAGCAGTTGGAAGAGTGATACGAGAGTAACGCCAGAATGAGTAATACGAGAGTAACGGCAGAAGGAGTAACACCAGAGTAACACCAGAAGGAGCACCAGAGTAACACCAAAGTCTCTGGTGAGAGGAAGATTGTTGTTGTCGCTCAGTAATAATACATGTGGTGAAAAAGCAAATAGGTGTGTGAGTCGGTTACCCAAGTCAACAAAGTTTTAAAAGTCGCTGTGTGATTTAGGGGAGGTGGTAAACTGCCACTGTTTGATTTAAACAATTACATCTGTGAGCAGATGCAAATAAGCTAGGGGGGGTGGGGGGGCACAGTCGTTATACTGTGAAAAGGACGAAGGTTGCTGTCAAGTTTCTGTGAGACAGAGAAAGTCAAACTTGCGGTCGGTGATGAGGTCCTGAATAAGATGGTCCCTTGCTTGTGAGTGAATGGATGTGAAATAGACTAAAGTCGAAAGCAGAGTGATCTTGCATTACCATCGCATTAGCGACCTAGCTATGCTGGCTAACATGCATTACCATCGCATTAGCGACCTAGCTAGGCTGGCTAACATGCATTACCATCGCATTAGCGACCTAGCTAGGCTGGCTAACATGCATTACCATCGCTAGGCTGGCTAACATGCATTACCATCGCATTAGCGACCTAGCTAGGCTGGCTAACATGCATTACCATCGCATTAGCGACCTAGCTAGGCTGGCTAACACACGTCTGGGTTCCATGGGAAAGCTGGACCAGACGATTCATATGGATTTGGATTTGGAGCTGTTGTGATGAAAATTCCCATGATGGATATACTGTATCTCCGATGAGGCGGGAGCACGACGTCCGGGTGGAGGCGTAGTGTCACCGGCTGGAGGTGCAGTGTCACCGGGTGGAGGCGTAGTGTCACCGGCGAGGAACCAGAACACTGAACTGCAGCCATAGAAACTCTGCAGAAGTAAACTGGAGCGGACTGGACACGGGCTGGACCAGAATAGCAGGATAGTCCAGATGAAAATCTGACCCACATTACAGACCTCAGTGGCTCATGGAGCCAGATAACGACAGGTTAGTTAGTGTCTGTTAAAATCTCAGGCAGGGTGAATAACTCACCAGAAAAATAAAAGATAGCCACTCATAGGAAGAGGGAAGTTGTCTAGTTCAAACTGGCCAGGCCGTATAGCCAACTACAAAAGTTAAAACGTTTAAAGAAATAAAAGTTTTCCAGGGAGCAGCGGCAGCCAAATGCGCCAGCGTCCACTACACCAGAAGAGGAGAGAGGAAGTACATCATGTGGAGAGAGGAAGGAGAAAGTTACTTCTGGTCCTTCCAGGAGTGGATGCGGCCGTAGTCCAGGTAGTTATGTTCTCCAGTCAGGTACACGAACTCTCCATCGTTACTGCCATTTTTCTGCAGAGAGACAGAACAGGACGATCAGCCAGACTCACCACAGTGCGTGTTGCACACACACACACACACACACACACACACACACACACACACACACACACACACACACACACACACACACACACACTCACACACACACACACACACACACAACACTCAGCACAGTGCGTGCTGCACACACACACTCACACAACACTCAGCACAGTGCGTGCTGCACACACACACTCACACACACTCACCACAGTGCTGCACACACACACACTCACACAACACTCAGCACAGTGCGTGCTGCACACACACACTCACACAACACTCACCACAGTGCGTGCTGCACACTCACACACACTCACCACTCACTTAACAGGTGTACAACAGACTGGATGCAGTGTGAAGACGTACGTTGAGCATGAGGCCAAAGTCCTCGTCCACCTCAGGCTTCATGGCATGCAGACGTGTCAGCAGTGGGTCCTTGAAGCCCCACAGGAGCTCATCGACTGTGTGGGTCATGAACATTTCACTGCCGATTTTCCCCATGAACACTGAGATGGCTGACCTGCTCCAAAAGCTCAAACCCTTAACTTTGTTCATGACCGCCTGGCAGAAGGTGAGCGGGAGAACGAGATACAAGACAAAGACAAACATACACACAAAGAGGGAGACAGAAAGGAAACCTGATGAACCCTCAGCCATCATCTGTCCACTTACACTTACACTGGGGTTTGGTGTAGATGTTCTCAGGTTTGGAGGAGGTGGTCTGTGGTTTGGAGGAGGTGGTCTGTGGTTTGGTGGAGGTGTTCCGGAGTTTGGTGGAGGTGTTCTGTGGTTCGGTGGAGGTGTTCTGTGGTTCGGTGGAGGTGGTCTGTGGTTTGGTGGAGGTGGTCTGTGGTTTGGTGGAGGTGGTCTGTGGTTTGGTGGAGGTGTTCTGTGGTTCGGTGGAGGTGGTCTGTGGTTTGGTGGAGGTGGTCTGTGGTTCGGTGGAGGTGTTCCGGAGTTTGGTGGAGGTGGTCTGTGGTTCGGTGGAGGTGTTCTGTGGTTCGGTGGAGGTGGTCTGTGGTTTGGTGGAGGTGGTCTGTGGTTCGGTGGAGGTGGTCTGTGGTTTGGTGGAGGTGGTCTGTGGTTTGGTGGAGGTGGTCTGTGGTTCGGTGGAGGTGGTCTGTGGTTTGGTGGAGGTGGTCTGTGGTTCGGTGGGAGGTGTTCTGTGGTTCAGTGGAGGTGATCTGTGGTTTGTAGGAGGTGTTCTGTGGTTCGGTGGAGGTGTTCTGTGGTTCAGTGGAGGTGATCTGTGGTTTGTAGGAGGTGTTCTGTGGTTCGGTGGAGGTGGTCTGTGGTTTGGTTGAGGTGGTCTGTGGTTCGGTGGAGGTGTTCTGGAGTTTGGTGGAGGTGGTCTGTGGTTCGGTGGAGGTGTTCTGTGGTTCGGTGGAGGTGGTCTGTGGTTTGGTGGAGGTGGTCTGTGGTTTGGTGGAGGTGTTCTGTGGTTCGGTGGAGGTGGTCTGTGGTTTGGTGGAGGTGGTCTGTGGTTTGGTGGAGGTGTTCTGTGGTTCGGTGGAGGTGGTCTGTGGTTTGGTGGAGGTGGTCTGTGGTTTGGTGGAGGTATTCTGTGGTTCGGTGGAGGTGTTCTGTGGTTCAGTGGAGGTGATCTGTGGTTTGTAGGAGGTGTTCTGTGGTTCGGTGGAGGTGATCTGTGGTTTGGTGGAGGTGTTCTGTGGTTTGGAGGAGGTGTTCTGTGGTTTGGTAGAGGTGTTCTGGGGTTTGGAGGAGGTGGTCTGTGGTTTGGTGGAGGTGCTGTGTAATTTCTTGCACTCCCTTTCAAAAATCTAAATGTCCAGCAATACACTTGCTGCAGGGTAAGATATTCATAACTTTATGGGACCACATTCATGTCTCTAACCTTTAGATGTCTTTGTCTTAACTTAACTCTCCTTTTGTAAATAGCTATAAGGAAAAAATCTGATAGAAATGCCACTGCCCAGCATCAGACAGAGGAGTGCGCACACCCTCCCCCCCTCCCAAACACACACACACACACACATATATACACACACACACACACCCAAAACACACACACACACACACACACACACATATACACACACACACACCCCAAACACACACACACACACACTCCAGTCAGTCCATAAACACATGTGGAGATCACAGTGACTTCACTCTGCACTAAGAAGTACAGGGTTACGGTTACAGTTAGGGTTAGTAGTGCTGAGTTGGGGTTCATAACTGTAACAGTGCTACGATGTTCATAACTGTAACAGTGATATGATGTTCATAACTGTAAGTGCTATGATGTTCATAACTGTAACAGTGCTACGATGTTCATAACTGTAACAGTGATATGATGTTCATAACTGTAAGTGCTATGATGTTCATAACTGTAACAGTGATATGATGTTCATAACTGTAACAGTGCTACGATGTTCATAACTGTAACAGTGATATGATGTTCATAACTGTAAGTGCTATGATGTTCATAACTGTAACAGTGATATGATGTTCATAACTGTAACAGTGATATGTTCATCATAACTGTAAGTGATATGATGTTCATAACTGTAACAGTGCTATGATGTTCATAACTGTAAGTGCTATGATGTTCATATGATGTTCATAACTGTAAGTGCTATGATGTTCATAACTGTAACAGTGATATGATGTTCATAACTGTAAGTGCTATGATGTTCATAACTGTAACAGTGATATGTTCATAACTAACAGTGCTACGATGTTCATAACTGTAAGTGCTATGATGTTCATAACTGTAACAGTGATATGATGTTCATAACTGTAAGTGCTATGATGTTCATAACTGTAACAGTGATATATATGTAATATGTAACTTGTCTTCTTTTCTCAACTTATTAACACCATGTATGCAAAATCAAATGGTGTTTCAACCCTAGTTAATGTGCACTACACAATGCCTGTGATAATGTCATGTATGTAATATAAACATTACATCATTATTTTAGGGTTAATATGGGATATTCACACAAGACCACACATTACCCCTTGGCTTCCATGGTGGCACTGTCACAGTGTGTGTGTATGTGAGGATCATTAGACACCTGTATGTGTAGGGGCCCATGTGTGTGTATGTGTGTGTGAGGATCACCTGTATGTGTAGGGGCCCATGTGTGTGTGTGTATGTGTGTGTGAGGATCACCTGTATGTGTAGGGGCCCATGTGTGTGTGTGTATGTGTGTGTGAGGATCACCTGTATGTGTAGGGGCCCATGTGTGTGTGTGTATATGTGTGTGTGAGGATCACCTGTATGTGTAGGGGCCCATGTGTGTGTGTATGTGTGTATATGTGTGTGTGTGAGGGTCACCTGTATGTGTAGGGGCCCATGTGTGTGTGTGTGTGTATGTGTGTGTGAGGATCACCTGTATGTGTAGGGGCCCATGTGTGTGTGTATGTGTGTATATGTGTGTGTGAGGGTCACCTGTATGTGTAGGGGCCCATGTGTGTGTGTATGTGTGTATATGTGTGTGTGAGGATCACCTGTATGTGTAGGGGCCCATGTGTGTGTGTATGTGTGTATATGTGTGTGTGAGGGTCACCTGTATGTGTAGGGGCCCATGTGTGTGTGTATGTGTGTGTGAGGATCACCTGTATGTGTAGGGGCCCATGTGTGTGTGTGTGTGTATATGTGTGTGTGAGGGTCACTTGTATGTGTAGGGGCCCATGTGTGTGTGTATGTGTGTATATGTGTGTGTGAGGATCACCTGTATGTGTAGGGGCCCATGTGTGTGTGTATGTGTGTATGTGTGTGTGAGGGTCACCTGTATGTGTAGGGCCCATGTGTGTGTGTATGTGTGTGTGAGGATCACCTGTATGTGTAGGGGCCCATGTGTGTGTGTATGTGTGTATATGTGTGTGTGAGGGTCACCTGTATGTGTAGGGGCCCATGTGTGTGAGGATCACCTGTATGTGTAGGGGCCCATGTGTGTGTGTATATGTGTGTATATGTGTGTGTGAGGGTCACCTGTATGTGTAGGGGCCCATGTGTGTGTGTATGTGTGTGTGAGGGTCACCTGTATGTGTAGGGGCCCATGTGTGTTACGCGAGGTTTGGCCCCACCCAGGAACTCTTTTGGGTTTGTAACATTGAAGAAGAAGAACTCCATGAAGACTGGGGGAGGAGGGTTCTTCCACGTGTTGAACACCCTGCTGCCTTCAGTGAGGGTGATCTCCTACACACACACACACACACACACACTCTCAAGGCTGGCCGTCAATCTCATTCTGTCCCTGCTGTAACAATCTGCTTATGATTAAACTTCATCTTCATGTTCAGAACCGAGATGCTGGGTTCTCCACGTATCTGAGTGAAGTTTCCTCCAGGGTTAGATGTGTCTCCCACAGTCGAAAAACATGGAGGTTTAGATAAATTGTCCCAACAAAATTCTCTGTGTGAATGTGTGCCTCAAAACTACTAGGGTTAGGGTCAGTATTAGGATTACTGTCAGTACTACGGTTAGGGTCAGTATTAGGATTACTGTCAGTACTAGGGTTAGGGTCAGTATTAGGATTACTGTCAGTACTAGGGTTAGGGTCAGTATTAGGATTACTGTCAGTACTAGGGTTAGGGTCAGTATTAGGATTACTGTCAGTACTAGGCTTAGCGTCAGTACTAGGGTTAGCGTCAGGTCTAGGCTTAGCGTCAGTACTAGTGCATTAATGAAGGAAAGATCACAAGCCTGGCAGACAGTAGCGGACCGGCTTAATGCGCAAGTCCAAAAATGTACAATGAATGAACAGTGCTGCACTGGAACTGAATTGGGCTACACTTAAAGTACCAGATGAGGAACTTTTCAAGTCCACTAATCAACAGTTGTACACTTTGCTTTAAATGTTGCAAGCAGATGTGCATGTTATTCTGGAAATGTAGCCTTTAACTGCAAACAATTATCCACAATGTGTGATTTAATCTAATTTTCATGATATGTTTTTTTGTCTATTTTATCCTTCATCAAGAACAAACATGTCTTACCAAGTGCCAAGCAAGTTCAAATTAAATACAAGAACATTTTGCAGGCTGGTAAGTGACTTTAGTGTAGATAACAATGAAGAAATGAGGTGATAAGATTTATGTGTCTGCTGACATACTGAATGTCTGTATGATTGTAGCAATAAAATAAGCCCAAAAACTGGCACAGCGGGTGACCCGGCAAACCAGGACCTGCCCTCTCCAAGCCAGAATCTGCCCCCACCAAGCCAGGATCTGCCCCCACCAAGCCAGAATCCGCCCGCACCAAGCCAGGATCTGCCCGCACCAAGCCAGGATCTGCCCCCAGCAGAGGAGCTGCACCCCCTTTAAATAAAGGGAGTCCAGTGATGGAGTGTCCAGGGAGGGACATAGACGCTGTCCCAGCCTCAGTGATGGAGTGTCCAGGGAGGGACATAGACGCTGTCCCAGCCTCAGTGATGGAGTGTCCAGGGAGGGACATAGACGCTGTCCCAGCCTCAGAAACTTGCTTCATACAAGGGTCATATTGCAGTAGTACTGCGCATGGAACACAATCAAATAAATATATAATACTTTAAAATATATATAAAACTCTCTGTGGATTTCCTTGCAGTGTCTGCGAACACACTAACCCTAACACACTTGAGCCTGATCTTTGCTTATGAAGTAAAAATATGCAGTAAAATCTTTGCAGTAAAATATGCAAATTGTGTGATTTTAAGGATTTATTTAGAATGGCCATGGATATGCTGTAAAACACATTTATTCCTCACAGGACTGACAGTGGAACTACAGGTGAATCACTAACCCTAACCCTGGTCTGGAGCAGTCTAGCTGCATAGAATAAATCACCATAGTAACTTGACCAGGGAGAATTTAACCTGATTTAACCTTCAATTGACTGGAGGCTAAACCAACATATCCCCTTTATCCCTTATCTTGCTTTTGTGCAATACCCCTCAGCTCAACAACAGAGGCTAAGATAACAACAATGACAACAACAACATGGATAATGAGGAAGTTTGACACTCAGGACAGTCTAAAAATAATAATAATAAGAAAAACTAACAAAAACAACAGGGAGACAGGAAACCATGGAAACAGAAGCCAGGGAGGGGCCAACTGTGCTCGACAGACCACTCATCACCCCACATTCTACACACAACATACAAGGACAGAATAAATCCAGAGCATCACCCAGAGCTCCTTCATTAGCTGCAAGCAAAATGACTGTAGCAACGTCTTGTTTCTCTGGAGTTTTGTGCTGAAAGGCCCTCTGAGTGTTTGTTTTGAAATAACAAATCAAAATGAACCGACCAGAGTGTGTGGAACAGTCACAGTGTCAGACATCCAGAACAGCCTCCACCCACCCCCCCTTACTCCACCCTCCCCCTTACTCCACCCTCCCCCTTACTCCACCCACCCCCTTACTCCACCCTCCCCCTTACTCCACCCTCCCCCTTACTCCACCCTCCCCCCCTTACTCCACCCTCCCCCCTTACTCCACCCACCCCCCCCCTTACTCCACCCTCCCCCTTACTCCACCCACCCCCCCTTACCCACCCTCCCCTTACTCCACCCTCCCCCTTACTCCACCCACCCCCTTACTCCACCCTCCCCCTTACTCCACCCACCCCCTTTACTCCACCCTCCCCCTTACTCCACCCACCCCCTTACTCCACCCACCCCCTTACTCCACCCTCCCCCTTACTCCACCCCCCCCCTTACTCCACCCTCCCCTTACTCCACCCTCCCCCTTCCTTCACCCACCCCCTTACTCCCCCCCCCCCCTTACTCCACCCACCCCTTACTCCACCCTCCCCCTTACACCCCCTTACTCCACCCTCCCCCTTCCTCCACCCACCCCCTTACTCCACCCACCCCCTTACTCCACCCTCCCCCTTACTCCACCCACCCCCTTACTCCACCCACCCCCTTACTCCACCCACCCCCCCCTTACTCCACCCACCCCCTTACTCCACCCACCCCCTTACTCCACCCTCCCCCTTACTCCACCCTCCCCCTTACTCCACCCACCCCCTTACTCCACCCTCCCCCTTACTCCACCCTCCCCCCTCCACCCTCCCCCACCCACCCTCCACCCACCCCCCACCCCTTACTCCACCCACCCCCTTACTCCACCCTCCCCCCCTTACTCCACCCACCCCCTTACTCCACCCTCCCCCCTCCTTCACCCACCCCCTTACCCACCCCTCCCCTTACCCACCACCCACCCACCCCACCCTCCCCTTACTCCACCCACCCCCTTACTCCACCCTCCCCCTTACTCCACCCTCCCCCCCCTTCCTTCACCCACCCCCTTCCTCAGCTGCACTTTATGGGCTGCAGAAGAACCTCGTAAAGAAAATAACTTTAGCAGCTTTGGCACATTATGGCCAAAAACATGAGCAACAAAGAGAATCGGCAAGCATGTAAGAGTTGTGAAGAACTGGGAGAGGCCAGAGGGGGAAAAAGAGAGAGGAATGAGAGAACAAGAGACATGAGCAAAAAGGACAGTGAGAAAAGAAAAGAGAAAATAGAGATGCGGGTGGGGACAGACCCCTCATTGTTGCTGATCCCCTGGTCTGAAACAGACCTAGACTGTGACCCCACAAATACGTCCGCTGGGGTACATGGAACAGGCCTGAACTCGGTAGAAGCCTTTAGAGTCACAAATGTGTCAGTATTCCTCATACAGTGATCAAGTCCAGAAGGGAAGTATTCAGGGTTGATGTCCCAGTGGGTGGAATGTTGTGTCTAGATAATGTTTGGCGTTTGGCATTAATCAGAGGAGTTGAGGGTCTCAAGCAGGAAACTCAGATGTTTCGTCATTACTTTTGCTATCAGTTCCTGTCAATTTCTGTAAACTCTCGCTGTTGTATTTTAACAAACAGCTGTACTTGACAAACAATCTTGCTTCTGCTACCTCCCTCCAGCAATGGGGGGAGGGGCAGTTCAGTAGTGGTGCAACAACATGGTCACCAGGCTCCCCTTCCCAGAGAAACCGGACACGTATTAGGACATCTCTGGGACGTGTTAGGTGTGCTAGGACATCTCTGGAATGTGTTAGGACATCTCTGGGACGTGTTAGGTGTGTTAGGACAGCTCTGGGACGTGTTAGGTGTGCAAGGACATCTCTGGAATGTTAGGACATCTCTGGGACGTGTTAGGTGTGCTAAGACATCTCTGGGACGTGTTAGGTGTGCTAGGACATCTCTGGAATGTGTTAGGACATCTCTGGGACGTGTTAGGTGTGCTAGGGCATCTCTGGAATGTTAGGACATCTCTGGGACGTGTTAGGTGTGTAAGGACATCTCTGGAATGTGTTAGGACATCTCTGGGACGTGTTAGGTGTGTTAGGACATCTCTGGGACGTCTTAGGTGTATTTGGACATCTCTGGTATGTGTTAGTCATGTTAGGACATCTCTGGGATGTGTTAGATGCGTCAGGACATCTCTGGGACATGTTAGGACATCTCTGGCTTAGGACATCTCTGGGACGTGTTAGGACATCTCTGGATTAGGACATCTCTGGGACGTGTTAGGACATCTCTGGCTTAGGACATCTCTGGGACGTGTTAGGACATCTCTGGCTTAGGACATCTCTGGGTTAGGACATCTCTGGGTTAGGCTTAGGACATCTCTGGGACGTGTTAGGACATCTCTGGCTTAGAACATCTCTGGGACGTGTCAGGACATCTCTGGGTTAGGACATCTCTGGGTTAGGCTTAGGACATCTCTTGTGGGGCTGACATCTCTAGCAGAGACGCGATCATTAGGGAGGCATATGTTAAGAGTTCAGACAGGGTGACAGCCTGAAATTAGACCAAGGGTCACACAGGGCAGCGGGAGCCTGGACATCAGCTGCCCCAGGACGAGATGATGTACTAGTAAATGAGTGACTGTTAACAACCTCATTTCACATGGCACCCACCCCAAAAAAATGTGCATGATGTTTTGAACAAATCAAATCTGAACACTGAGTTCATGTACAACGCTGGTTTTACATTTCACTGACCAGACAGAGAACACTGACGTGATATGTAGTCCATCTAACTCTAACCTTCCCTGGGAGGGTAAGAATGCGTGCCTGCCATCTAAGACAGTAAAACTAGAGTCAGATCTCCAACTGTTCCTCTGCAGTGCTACGCCACCATTGAGAGAACTAACCCTTACCCTACACCTAACAATAGAGAGAGCTTACCCTTACCATAACCACAGGGAGAACTAACCCTTACCCTACACCTAACCATAGAGAGAACTTACCCTTACCATAACCAACCATAGGAGAACTAACCAACCACAACCCTACAACCAGAGAGAGCTTACCCTTACCATAACCACAGGGAGAACTAACCCTTACCCTACACCTAACCATAGAGAGAGCTTACCCTTACCATAACCACAGGGAGAACTAACCCTTACCCTACACCTAACCATAGAGAGAGCTTACCCTTACCATAACCACAGGGAGAACTAACCCTAACTCTACCCTACACCTAACCATAGAGAGAGCTTACCCTTACCATAACCACAGGGAGAACTAACCCTTACCCTACACCTAACCATAGAGAGTAGAGAGAGCTTACCCTTACCATAACCACAGAGAGAACTAACCCTTACCCTACACCTAACCGTAGACCACAGGTAGCACTAACACTTACCCTACACCTAACCATAACCATAACCACAGGGAGAACTAACCCTAACCCACCTTAGAGAGAGCCCTACACCTAACCATAGACCTAACCATAGAGAGCTTACCCTTACCATAACCACAGGAGAACTAACCCTTACCCTACACCTAACCATAGAGAGAGCTTACCCTTACCATAACCACAGGGAGAACTAACCCTTACCCTACACCTAACCATAGAGAGAGCTTACCCTTACCATAACCACAGGGAGAACTAACCCTTACCCTACACCTAACCATAGAGAGAGCTTACCCTTACCATAACCACAGGAAGAACTAACCCTTACCCTACACCTAACCATAGAGAGAGAGCTTACCCTTACCATAACCACAGGGAGAACTAACCCTTACCCTACACCTAACCATAGAGAGAGCTTACCCTTACCATAACCACAGGGAGAACTAACCCTAACTCTTACCCTAAACAAATATTAGAATCAAATTCTGAAAAGATAACAGTATTTGTCACAATATGGCCTCTTTCACTTCTCCAAACCTATCACAGATTCAAATACTGACTCTGGGCTGGAGATGAAGAGCAGTTTAGTGGTTTTAACTCCTCTCTCAAAAAAGGGGCTGTGTTGTCGAACTGTTGTTGTTGTTGTTGTTGTTGTTGAACTAACCGTAACCCTAGGTGATGTACAGAGGTCGTGCAGAAGTCAGGGAGCTCAGCTAGTCAGGCACTGCGTCTGAGCTGCCAGGGTTGTGTGGAGCACTAACTCTAACCCTAACTCTAACACCCAACCTTAACTCTAACCCTAATCCTAACACCCAACCTTAACTCTAACCCTAATCCTAACACCCAACTAACACCCAACCTTAACTCTAACCCTAACTCTAACACCCAACCTTAACCCCAACCTTAACTCTAACCCTAATCCTAACACCCAACCTTAACTCTAACCCTAATCCTAACACCCAACCTTAACTCTAACCCTAACTCTAACACCCAACCTTAACTCTAACCCTAATCCTAACACCCAACCTTAACTCTAACCCTAATCCTAACACCCAACCTTAACTCTAACCCCCTAATCCTAACACCCAACCTTAACTCTAACCCTAACTCTAACACCCAACCTTAACTCTAACCCTAACTCTAACACCCAACCTTAACTCTAACCCTAATCCTAACACCCAACCTTAACTCTAACCCTAATCCTAACACCCAACCTTAACTCTAACCCTAACTCTAACACCCAACCTTAACTCTAACCCTAATCCTAACACCCACTCTAACCCCCAACCTTAACTCTAACCCTAACTCTAACCCTAATCCTAACACCCAACCTTAACTCTAACCCTAATCCTAACACCCAACCTTAACTCTAACCCTAACTCTAACACCCAACCTTAACTCTAACCCTAATCCTAACACCCAACCTTAACTCTAACCCTAACTCTAACACCCAACCTTAACTCTAACCCTAACCTTAACCTAACACCCCAACCTTAACTCTAACCCTAATCCTAACACCCAACCTTAACTCTAACCCTAATCCTAACACCCAACCCTAACCCTAATCCTAACACCCAACCTTAACTCTAACCCTAATCCTAACACCCAACCTTAACTCTAACCCTAATCCTAACACCCAACCTTAACTCTAACCCTAACTAACACCCAACCTTAACTAACTCTAACCCTAACTCCTAAAAATAATCCTAACACCCAACCTTAACTCTAACCCTAACTCTAACACCCAACCTTAACTCTAACCCTAACTCTAACACCCAACCTTAACTCTTAACTCTAACCCTAACTCTAACACCCAACCTTAACTCTAACCCTAATCCTAACACCCAACCTTAACTCTAACCCTAACTCTAACACCCAACCTTAACTCTAACCCTAACTCTAACACCCAACCTTAACTCTAACCCTAAACTCTAACACCCAACCTTAACTCTAACCCTAATCCTAACACCCAACCTTAACTCTAACCCTAACTCTAACACCCAACCTTAACTCTAACCCTAACCCTAACTCTAACACCCAACCTTAACTCTAACCCTAACTCTAACACCCAACCTAACTCTAACCCTAATCCTAACACCCAACCTTAACTCTAACCCTAACTCTAACACCCAACCTTAACTCTAACCCTAACTCTAACCTAACTCTAAACCCTAATCCTAACACCCAACCTTAACTCTAACCCTAATCCTAACACCCAACCTTAACTCTAACCCTAACTCTAACACCCAACCTTAACTCTAACCCTAACTCTAACACCCAACCTTAACTCTAACCCTAACTCTAACACCCAACCTTAACTCTAACCCTAACTCTAACACCCAACCTTAACTCTAACCCTAATCCTAACACCCAACCTTAACTCTAACCCTAATCCTAACACCCAACCTTAACTCTAACCCTAATCCTAACAACCTCTAACCCTAACTCTAACACCCAACCTTAACTCTAACCCTAATCCTAACACCCAACCTTAACTCTAACCCTAACCCTAACCCCCAACCTTAACTCTAATCCCTAACGCTAACACTAACCCTAATTCTCGAAGGACTATCCCCATATATGGCTCTCATGACTTTGGGCAAAAATGACAGCTAAAATTATAAGATTACTACAGAACTATCATTATAAGATTACTATAGAACTATTATTATAAGATTACTTTAGAACTATCATAAGATTACTATAGAACTACAATTATAAGACTACTATAGAACTATCATAAGATTACTATAGAACTATAATTATAAAACTACTATAGATCTATCATAAGATTACTACAGAACTATAATTATAAAATTACTGTAGATATATCTTAAGATTACTACAGAACTATAATTATAAGACTACTATAGAACTATTATTATAAGGTTACTATAGAACTATCATTTGTGTTATTGTTTTTTTTCCCCTGTTAAAGTTCTTGCAACTAAGTGAAGACCTCACGTGCCTCTCATTCCTGAAGATATTTATGGTATAAAATACTTTGGCGATCCCCTCTTGTAATAAGTCTTGTATTTCAGATGTGTAATCTATACCTCAGTAACCACAGGACAGAAATTGTTAGTTATTTGCATTTTTTTTAAATATACATTTTTAACTGCTTTAGTACTACAAAACTACAGAAGTATAAATCTACAAAACTACTGAAGTATACAACTACAAAACCAACTAACAAACTCTTTTAAGTATTTTATTTTCTCAAGTCATGGATGACACTGTTATACTCTCCTTTACTCACACCTTGACCTCTACAAATATGTCTGGGTTGAGATTTGCTGGATTTAGGTTTGTTGGATCTAGATTTGCTGTGGTTTGAATGTGGTCTACAGAGAAGCTAATAGAATGAAGGTCTGATTGGAGGTTGAAGGTCTGATTGGTGATCTGGCATGAGCTCCTGTCTATGCTAAGCTCTCGTCTACTACAGCAAACACATTCAGATGCTGATTAGACAAAGTAAAGGCATTCAGTAACAGGCATTGTGAGCCTGTCTGTCTGTTCATTCAGTAACAGGCATTGTGAGCCTGTCTCTGTCTGTTCATGTCGGCCTCTGTACTGTCTTTCTCTCTGTGTCTCCCTCTCACACACAAATTCACACATACACACACCAAGCACACCAAACACTATTCATCACTATTGTACAAAGAACTCTCAACGATCACATGATCATGAGCTCACAACCGTTCCTGAGAGAAACCAAGGCAACACTTTGATACTCCTCTCTCTCTCTCCCGTTCTCTCCCCCTCTCTCTCCCTCTCTCTCTCGTCTCATTCTCTCTCTGACTCTCATAAAAGTCCTGCAGTTGCCTCACAAACCTTTTTAAGTAGTAATATTTGTAAAAGTAACTTTGCAACAGAGCCCTCAGTGAAGAAAATCCCCACACCATGAACCTGCATCATCAGTAACAGATCATCAGCACTGTCGTCTCTCCTGGCTCAATCTGGCTTAGAAAGTTTCTTCCCAAACGTTTAATTACAGAGTTCTAGAGCTTCTCCAGAGTCCCTGTAGGGAGGAAATACCTCCTCTCTTTGTAGATACGCCCTGAGGTTCTTGTTCTACACATTGCTGGTCTTTTTCTCCTCTCCTGTACTTTGAGAAAAAACATGAGTCTTTGTTTACTGTTACTGTGGCCACAGGTCATGGTAGATATCACTGTGCACAGTGTCATTGTGCAGTGTCAAAAGCCCACTCAGGCAGGGTCCTTGTTAAAGAGCTGCACTGCCTGCTACACCCAACACACCAGTGCTCATCAGGGTCCCCACTAGGGACAAACAGCAGCTCATCAGGGTCCCCACTAGGGACACACAGCAGCTCATCAGGGTCCCCACTAGGAACACACACCAGTGCTCATCAGGGTCCCCACTAGGGACAAACAGCAGTGCTCATCAGGGTCCCCACTAGGGACACACACCAGTGCTCATCAGGGTCCCCACTAGGAACACACACCAGTGCTCATCAGGGTCCCCACTAGGGACAAACAGCAGTGCTCATCAGGGTCCCCACTAGGGACACACACCAGTGCTCATCAGGGTCCCCACTAGGGACACACAGCAGTGCTCATCAGGCTCCCCACTATGGACAAACAGCAGTGCTCATCAGGGTCCCCACTAGGGACAAATAGCAGCTCATCAGGGTCCCCACTAGGGACAAACAGCAGCTCATAAGGGTCCCCACTAGGGACAAATATCAGCTCATCAGGGTCCCCACTAGGGACACACAGCAGTGCTCATCAGGGTCCCCACTAGGGACAAATAGCAGCTCATCAGGGTCCCCACTAGGCATGTGTCAGCAACTGTTCTCTTGAGCCTAAGTCAAAAAATTCATAGGTGTGAACTAGAGTATACACAATGACTAGTGTCAGTGTGAACACTAATATCACTGAAATATCATATATAATATCACAGTCTGTGAGGGATCACATGGTCAGGTTTGCTGGGTCAGCTAGGCTTCCTTCCTTGTATACTTCCCCATTCAGTCCTTTAATTTTGTGTTTCGATTGAAAACTATTTTAGTATTACAACGTTCAATAACGTGTTCATTATAAATTGTGTTCTATTGCATTAAAGACAGAAATCAATGAATGTAAAACATGCAGCAAAAACGGTATGCTGTTACCGTCTCTTCTGGGAGAATACCAACCAAGAGCATACACCCTTACAAAAGAATACGGTTTTGCATAAAGCGCGGCGTTTGGCGGCCAGCGATACGCTCGCGATAGGAACGGCCGCCACGAGCGAGAGGCTGCAGCACACCGCGGAGCCGCGACAGCGGGCTCGTCTGAGGGGAGTCTGGGGAGATCTGAGGGGAGTCCAGATAACCCTGTGGGGAGTCCCGAGAGAGTCCCGTTACTGTGATCAAAAACGTGTGTTCTTACCGCTACTACTTACGTTTCTAGAGAGGCGGTGTACGCGGTGTTCCGTTATTACAAGGCTATGACATGGTTCTAGGTATCGGCTGTGTGTAAAAACAGTGGCCATGAACTGCACCTGTTTTCGCATGGGGGTGAAATGCCATTTGAGTCAACCTGGCCATAAGAAACAGCGCGTGTTACGGGAGACCTTCAAGACGGGTCCGTTTAGAGTGTGTTATGTTCAGGCGCAGTTGGCCGAGCGACATATGCAGCACTACACATGCTCCGGTCAGGTGCACTGCTGCTCGTGAAATGCACTTAAAACGCGCATTTGCAGCATCTGAACTCGGTTAACAGGACTGGCACGATTTCTTCATGGGTGTTAGTCTCATCTTACTATTAGACCGGTGATCGCGGGGAGTTGCTCGCTGTATTACCACAGCCTTGTACGGCTGTAACCGGGTCCTCACTGATCGGTGCAGCATTGTGTCCCCCATGCGCGTGCTTTCAAGTGGCGCTCCGTAAACAAAAACTACACTTTCTCTTGGTAGTTTCTTTGTCGATGTGTCGTTTTCAAAATAGACGCTGTTACCATAAGCACACAGGAAACTTTTGTAACTAACGACTTACCTTCTTGAGTCGATTGTGAATCAAAGTTTGGAAGACGCCTGCGACAACTAAGGCGATTCCCACAATGATGAGATGGACACTAACAATCGCCGTGGCGTAAATCGCACAGGACCTTCGCGCCATGATCCGAGCGCTACGAAAGTGAACCTAAACTTCAAACTACGTCAAAACCAACAATTCACTTGATCTTGTTTGCCAAGTTGAGGACCAACACGTGAGCAGGTCCCCCGCCGTCCTCTTTCGCGATGTGACTTTCCTGAGTTTCCAGCGATGATGCCACGTGAAAGTTATTCAAGGGTTAAAAGGCGACTATGGCTTTAGAGTTGTAATAAATAAAGCAGCGCTGTGTGTTTGCGCCGTCAAACTAGGGTCTCATTGGTATCTTAACAATGACAATGAATGAAGATAGTTGAGGGCAAGGAGTTATACTACGGGCTCGCGTGGGAGGGCTCACGTGTGCACACGCTTCTGCGTGTTTGCAGCGGACTTCAAGGTCACTCGCTGGCTGGACTACATCGGCCGTTTTGATTGGACAGTGAAAAGTGGGAGCAGAACTTACAAAACAATACATTCGAGAAACTGTGGCAAAAGACTTGTGCAAACTTTGACACAGCATGTGATTTTGATTAGTTTGTAGAGAACGTGTTTCCAAAATTAGGTTTTTGAAAAATGTGTTCATGTAGGTATTTATAACCTTTTCATCTGACAGCAGCGAATATTTTCATGTAAAATTCTATCATTTACTACTGTATTAAATAATCATTAACATGGTAAAACATGTATGTAGATAATCTAAAACATAACAAGAAATTCATCTGCATTCCAGCAAATCCGTTTAGTGAGCTGGCTAGGTTTGGTTCCCACACCCCTCCTTGAGATCTAACATGAACACATTCTTTCAGTCGGATAACGGTTTCAAACACACCGCACACCCGATTAACCCTACAGACGACCGTTCACATTTACAGCATCACTCAGAAAGAAAGTACAAGCAGGAAAAGGCAACAAAAGACACAAGAAGACGTTTCACCAAACCAACAGAACTTTTCTTTCTTTCTTACATTCTTTTTATTCTGTTTTTGTTGAGATTAGACACCCATTTCATTGGGTGGTGTATGATTTTAGACACTGCTGTAGTGTGACGCCTTAGCTGTAACCAAACGCGAGGCAAACAGGATACCGAAGCGTTTTGGTTTCCTGGTATTTTTTATTTTACAAATAACACAACACAAACATGCAGTACAGGACTAACCATCAACTCTAAGACAACCCTAACACAACCCTAACCCTAACACAACCGTAACACAAACCTAACCCTAACACAACCGTAACACAACCTTAACACAACCCTAACCCTAAATTGTCAAACCACAAGGAAATACGCACTTAAATATAAACAACACACACGTGCGGCTCATAACGGTCACGCCACACA
This sequence comes from Brachyhypopomus occidentalis, assembly GCA_020368025.1. Lineage (NCBI taxonomy): Eukaryota > Metazoa > Chordata > Actinopteri > Gymnotiformes > Hypopomidae > Brachyhypopomus > Brachyhypopomus occidentalis. Next base: position 483,470 of record JAGXOD010001396.1, on the reverse strand, counting down.
GGTGAAACAGAAACACACACACAGACACACACACACACATAACACATAGGCACACACACAAACACAAGGGGAGAGTCCAGACCAGCTACCGTCACATTAACATATAAACATTTGCAAAGGAATATTCCAAAGACATATTGTATATTTTTTGTTCCAACTTTAACAAAATGAATCAGTGCAGTTTATGCCTTCACAAAATTATGACGAAATAAATTAATTCCATCCAAAAATCATTTTTATTTTTATTTATAACCCTATTATTTTCTTATGGAATTCTTGAGGCTTTTTTGGAGTTTATTGATGTCCTAAGATAGATGAAAGGAACCTGAAGACTCAATGTGCCTGAAGAACGATGGCATTTCTAAGATCCTTAAATAATCAACATTTATAAGAAATGTGTCACTGGATTTCACAAGCAGAAATGCCTCCACCCACCCTACAAACACAGTCATAGTCTTGAGGTTTTTCTAGGTTAAAGGCAGCAGTGATGGCTACATGACATGGCTGGGGAACATTCAGTCTGCAGGAGGTAAAAGGTCAAGGGTTCAGTAGAAAGAGCTGCAGGCCAGCCGAGGGTCAAACCCCAAACCCTAAACCCCAAACCCTAAACCTTAACCCCTAAACCCCAAACCCTAAACCCAGGGTTTAGGCCAGCCTGTGGGAGAGTGGTGAGGGGAAGGTAGAGTCATGTCATAGACCTCCCTGACCACACGAGGACAGCATAATAAGTCTACACACTAAAAAGCAGAGCCCTCTCTCCAGGGCTGCTGGGATACCTGGACTGATTCAACCCTCTTGAAACATCTGTTCTTGCATCTATATATAGAACCTCAATGTGTTAAAACTTGTCCTAGTGTTCGTTTGATGCAAAGGATGAGACTCTGAAGACAGTGGTTCTAAGCTTTCCCTTTATTTAGCAAAGATATCTTTGTAGATGTCACAGAACATATGCATATTCTGTTCAGTGAGATCTGACTCTATACAGACAAGCAAGCTCTTATATATCTTAGTCTGCTAGCCTAGCCTGTTGTCAAGGGAAACCTGTTTGCAGTATCTTAAACAATAACATCTCTCCAGTGGGTAAGCCCCCCCCCAACCAATACAATGCAGAAAGTTTGAGATTGCTATAGCAACTTCAAAGTCTCGTTCTCCACCTACTCATCCCCCACCTTGTCTACTGACATCCTCACCCAAAACATTACGAACGCAACTCCCATGACATGCAGAAAGAAGGCGAACCGTCACAGGTGTGAATTACTGTGTGTGTTCATAGTTATGGTGTAATACATTACTGTGTGTGTTCATAGTTACGGTGTAATACATTACTGTGTGTGTTCATAGTTACTAGTTTCATAGTTACGGTGTAATACATTACCGTGTGTGTTCATAGTTATGGTGTAATACATTACTGTGTGTGTTCATAGTTATGGTGTAATACATTACTGTGTGTGTTCATAGTTACGGTGTAATACATTACCGTGTGAGTTCATAGTTACGGTGTAATACATTACCGTGTGTGTTCATAGTTCATAGTTACGGTGTAATACATTACTGTGTGAGTTCATAGTTACGGTGTAATACATTACTGTGTGAGTTCATAGTTACGGTGTAATACATTAGTTCATAGTTACGGTGTAATACATTACTGTGTGTGTTCATAGTTACGGTGTAATACATTACTGTGTGAGTTCATAGTTATGGTGTAATACATTACTGTGTGTGTTCATAGTTACGGTGTAATACATTACCGTGTGAGTTCATAGTTAATACATTACCGTGTGAGTTCATAGTTACGGTGTAATACATTACCGTGTTCATAGTTACGGTGTAATACATTACTGTGTGTGTTCATAGTTACGGTGTAATACATTACCGTGTGTGTTCATAGTTACGGTGTAATACATTACCGTGTGTGTTCATAGTTACGGTGTAATACATTACTGTGTGTGTTCATAGTTATTACCGTGTGTGTTCATAGTTACGGTGTAATACATTACTGTGTGTTTCAGTGTGTTTCAGTTAGATTGTAACAAATTAGTTTTAGGGTGTAAAACATTTCATTGTATTTTCTTGATAATGGAGTAGTAAATACCTCTGTGTTGTCTTTGGTACTCTGTAAAAAATTAATGTTTTTTAGTTATGGTGTAGTAAACTATTCTGTTAGGGTGTTGTAAATTAATGTTGTTTAGTTATGGTGTAGTAAACTATTCTGTTAGGGTGTTGTAAATTAATGTTTTTAGTTATGGTGTAGTAAACTATTCTGTTAGGGTGTTGTAAATTATTGTTTTGGTTAGGGTGTAAATTACCGGTGTATTGAATTATTGTATGTTTCCTTGGTTATGTGTAGTAAACTACAGTTGAGGTGAATTACTGTGTGACACTTTGCCAGTGTGTCCTCACCTAAACCTGCTCAGAGGGGAGGTGCAGGTGTCCATCACATCTCTCACTCCTGCTCTCTGCCTCGCTGTTCTGCTCGAGATTAAAGGTCTCCGTGGAGACACCCTCATTCCCTGGGCTGGCGTGTCCCTCGTTGTCGTTGGCAGGTGACCTTTGCCCTCTGAGGCTGTTATCAGTGGATTTGCGCGGTGATATAAACAGCTGCTGGGCTGCTGCCGCTCACGCTTGCGAGCAGCTGCACCTCACGGCGCTACGCTGCCCCCACGATGAGGCCTCCAGCTCACGGCCTGCTCACCCTCGCCACGCTCACCTCTCTGCTCTGCACCACACAGGTAGGACGCCCGCCATACCAACAATCAACAGGGGAAAATGTTCTGACCTTCCTGTCTGAAACATGTAGAGTACTATCACACCAGGAGTTACTGACCTAACACCCCTCTCTCTCTATCTCTCCCTCTCTCACTCCTCCCTCACTCATCCCTCTCTCCCTCCCTCTCTCCCTCCCTCTCTCCTCCTCTGTAGGTAGAAACAGCTCCTGTTCTGGAGTCCTGGACCTCAAACCTGATCCACCGTACTAAGCGTTCGTTGCTATGGCGCTGGAACACACTGAAGCCAGTGGGGTCTGGCTGCAGAGAACACGCTGAGTGTGGGACCAACTACTGCAGGTAGAGCAGCCCCAAACACACCTGTACACACTACTGCAGGTAGAGCAGCCCCAAACACACCTGTACACACTACTGCAGGTAGAGCAGCCCCAAACACACCTGTACACACCTGAACACTGCAGATAGAGCAGCCCCAAACACACCTGTACACACTACTGCATGTAAACAAACACACACTACCAAGTCATCCAGTGTTGGTCTTCATCACGACATTGAGGGATCACATACATTTTACCTGGATTGGATGATGCCATTTTTTGATGTTTCTCAATGCGCTGACTGGTGTGCGGCGTCGAGCTTCTTCAGAACTCTGCAGGAAAGTGTATGACGTCTGCTCTTCGTCCAGTTAAAAAAAACCTCACACCTCTGAATATGTGACATCATGGGGACAAAAATTTATTCATTACAGTTTTGAACTATTTCTGCTGTTTTTTTCTTGAAATGGTGTAAAGAAAATACAGAGAGATAAAAGGCTATGAAGTTTTCTTATGATAGCAATTACATGTTTGGAATGTGAGATCCCCTCCCTATTTTAGAGTAACCCCAACATGCTCTACACATGGGGTCATGACCTCACACATCAGAGATAGAGAAATGGACTACAACATGTACATGCACACAGCAACAAACTACACAATTCTACTTTTGTGTTACGGAAACGGCACAGTGAACATGTTTACTCTGAAAGGCTGGCTTCAGTGTTCAAGTTATCTCGCTGAACTGTGACCCCAAAATAATTGGTTTCTGATACACTTCAGTCTATTAAACATGGTTAATGATTCAGGAGTCACTCTACGTCAATTTTTTTTTACTTATAGGAAGCAATTATTTTGAAGGCTAGAGTCACAATTTGATTCTAGTAACAGAACAGCTGTGCAAACCAAGCAGCATGTTTATGACCGTCCAGTGTAGACCGTCTAAGGTAGACCGTCTAGGGCAGGCTGTCTAGGGTAGGCTGTCTAGGGCAGACCGTCTAGTGTAGGCTGTCTGGGGTAGACCGTCTAGTGTAGACTGTCTAGGGGAGATCGTCTAGGGCAGGCCGTCTCGGGTAGGCCGTCTAGTGTAGACTGTCTAGTGTAGACCGTCTAGGGCAGGCTGTCTAGTGTAGGCTGTCTAGGGGAGATCGTCTAGGGCAGGCTGTCTAGTGTAGACCATCTCGTGTAGGCTGTCTAGGGTAGACCGTCTAGGGGAGATCATCTAGGGCAGGCTGTCTAGTGTAGGCTGTCTAGGGTAGACCGTCTAGGGGAGATCGTCTAGGGCAGGCTGTCTAGTGTAGACCGTCTAGGGCAGGCTGTCTAGGGTAGGCTGTCTAGGGTAGACCGTCTAGGGGAGATCGTCTAGGGCAGGCTGTCTAGTGTAGACCGTCTAGGGCAGGCTGTCTCGGGTAGGCTGTCTAGTGTAGGCTGTCTAGGGTAGACCGTCTAGGGGAGATCGTCTAGGGCAGGCTGTCTAGTGTAGGCTGTCTAGGGTAGACCGTCTAGGGGAGATCGTCTAGGGCAGGCTGTCTAGTGTAGACCATCTCGTGTAGGCTGTCTAGGGTAGACCGTCTAGGGGAGATCGGCTGTCTAGTGTAGGCTGTCTAGTGTAGGCTGTCTAGGGTAGACCGTCTAGGGGAGATCGTCTAGGGCAGGCTGTCTAGTGTAGACCATCTCGTGTAGGCTGTCTAGTGTAGACCATCTAGGGTAGGCTGTCTAGGGTAGACCGTCTAGGGCAGGCTGTCTAGTGTAGGCTGTCTAGGGTAGACCGGGGAGATCGTCTAGGCCAGGCTGTCTAGTGGGAGATAGGTAGACCGTCTAGGGCAGGCTGTCTAGTGTAGACCATCTCATGTAGGCTGTCTAGGGTAGACCGTCTAGGGCAGGCTGTCTAGTGTAGGCTGTCTAGTGTAGGCTGTCTAGGGTAGACCGTCTAGGGGAGATCATCTAGGGCAGGCTGTCTAGTGTAGGCTGTCTAGGGTAGACCGTCTAGGGGAGACCATCTAGTGTAGGCTCAGTCAGCAGTTAGTGAAGGTGTGTAGGGGAGTATACAGCACAGAACATACAGACCATAGGATGAAGACGTTCCACACAGGCTCACTCCAAAGGGACAAGTTCATCTTCTGTCACACAAGACCATTAATACCGCACTTGTGGTGCTTTCTGAAACTCAACAGTTGAACAAAAACTCAAATACCTGAGTGTCAGTAATTACTTTAATTACAGTAATTACTACTTAATCTGCAGAGAAAAACTGAACAATAACCATTTATGGCCTGTTATTTTTCCTCCCGCTTCTCCAGGAGAAACATGTGCTCTTTCCAGCCCAACTCTTCATTACCCCAGTGAGAGGGGAGGAGAGGGGAGGGGAGGGGGGGAGGAGAGGAGAGGACCTGCTACACGCCTCCTGGCTCAACCTCAAGCAGCATGCTGGAGATGTATCCAAATGGATGATGAAAACCCCCTCATATATATTGGCCTTCAATAGCAAATTCTATATTGTAACCACTAAACACGGCCATTAACCCAAACCCGAATTTGATCAAATATCAAAACTACTAACAAATATGATCAAATACAAACACACTTCAAAAGAACTTGAAACGCATTCATGTTTATTAACAGGTTATTACAGCCATATTTATTTGTAAATACTGGACACATGGGCAAGACTGTAGTCAGCAAATGTTAATGTGTTTTAAATGTTCTTGATGTTGTTACAGTTACACTGCAGTATTTGTCTTTTTTAAGAACAAACCCCACATGTTGGAGTTTCAGCAAGAAATGGACTCAAAACCACAAAACAAACATGTCAGTCTTGGGGAAGATGAAGGCATGTGTGCAGATCATCATCATAACATCATCATCATCATCATCATCATAACATCCACGCAGACTAAACAGACAATCAGTAATCTGTCCAGACATCTAACGTTTTTCTACATATCAGACGATTACGTTAGCGATAGCCTCACGAAGACCTCCAGGGCAGACGTGAGCAGGGCAGACGTGAGCAGGGCACACGTGAGCAGGGCAGACGTGAGCAGGGCACACGTGAGCAGGGTCTGAGCTCATGGCCTGCAGTGCCACCACCAAACCACTGTGTGTCTTGTAGAAAATGGTGATTTCACAGGGTCCACACTGAACACGCCACAGGACCGAGGGCCTTCGAGATGTTTACCCGTTGCTGTTCCTTCTCAAATACTTTATTTTCATAAAATAAACAATAAAGGAACTGTACTTGGGTCTGTTCACAGAACTGTACTTGGGTCTGTTTACAGAACTGTACTTGGGTCTGTTTACAGAACTGTACTTGGGTCTGTTTACAGCCTTGTGCAGCCCCTGGTGCTGCGTACAGTCTCACTGCAAACTTTGACATGTAATGGGCATCTGAAAATACCCCCACGTAAGGCGACACCTCAGGTAACTGATGCCCCCTGTAAACCTGCACCGGTGACGCTCAGACTGGTCCTGCTGGACCCGACACCTCCTGTGGAGTTCCTGCCCACCCAGAGCCACGTGGACGGGCCTGAGGAACTCGCAGCTGTCAGTAAGGAGCCCAGAGCAAACCCACGCCACCTGATTCTCCCCGTCTGTGTAAACACACTTGATTCCAATAAGAACCAATTAAATTCTACACAACATCTACCAGAAGACTCAGGGTTTGTTTGGTTTTAAAGGTGGTGTTAGGGTTGGGTTTAGGGTTGGGGTTACCCACAAATGCTTATCCACACGAGCCTGTGATCTGTTTTTAAAGTGCACTGACTCTCTATCTGAAGATATCAAAAGACTATCAAAAAGACAGAAGACGCCAAACGTTGGTCTCCGCATACCGTAGTGAAAACACTGTTTTAATGTGCTTAATAATGTCAGAAAAGTGAAATGTAAAACTAGGGTTGTTGACTGATGCCCCTGTACACTGGTAACACTCAGAGTGACGCCCCCTGTAGGCTGACGCTGGTAATGCTCGGTTCATTCTCTGGCGCAGCAGCTGAACTAGTGCTGAACTAGCCAGAACTCCCTTCTGACTTCACAGTAGCATCCAAATCAGTGGGAAATTGATGCATGAGACACTTTACATGATGCTCTGAAGACCACAGGGTTCTATTACCACAGGGTTATTTTACCACAGGGTTTAGTCCAATATTAGTGATTTCACCATCAATACAACCTCAGAAACTGAAGATCCTTTACATTAAATCTATCTTGAGGACTGACATGAGCTCGAACATTGTACATAACTTTGTGAATGCATGTAGCAGACAACATTTAAAAAGCTTTGTGAATGCTTAAAATGCTTTTGAAGCTCCTCTGCACAGAATAATAACTCAATTATTACACATACAAAGTTTACACAAAACTTTCAGATGCATAAAAAAAATCAAAATCATAAAAAAATACCTCTTAAGCGTCCACTTTAAAACAAACAATTTATATATTACACGCACAAATATCCAGTAAGACAGCAGGTGTCCTGTCGCTAAACCCGTGTAGCCCAGGACCCGCAGAGCCAGACTCCTGCCGTCAGGGTTAGTTAATCCAGGGTTAGGGTTAATCCAGGGTTAGGGTTAACCCAGGGTTAGTTAATCCAGGGTTAGGGTTAATCCAGGGTTAGGGTTAATCCAGGCGTCGTTCCTGAAACTCAGCCAGTCACAACTCAAGGTGCAAGTCAGTGTTCTGAATCCATGGGCTCGGTCCACATACGTTTCTAAATTTAGGATTCTGTGACAGATCCTGTAGCTTCCACACACAGTGTTAGCATTAACGCTAGCTTCCACACACAGTGTTGGCGCTAACTCTTGCTTCCACACGCAGTGTTAGCATAAGCATTGACGCTAGCTTCCCCAGACTGGCATAACCCTGGTGCAGACAGTCAGGTCAGTGTGGTTTGACATACAGGTCTCAGTAACAGTGCAGGGGGACGGACATGTGAGAACAATCATGATTGAGTGTTAACAAATGGTGTATGTCAAATAGCCTGTGACGTTAGAACGCCTTGTCCATGTTTCAGATCTGAGTCACTGTTCTCGAAATTTATATGTCCATGCAATTATTTAGAGATTCGACCAATCAGTGTCCTTCCCTTCCTCTCGGTTATTTTGAAATCATCTTTGTTTCCTCATTATTAAACTAAAATGCCAAATATTACAAACTAACAATGAAAAACAAGCCTCTCAAAGTCAGGAACAACCACTAGTGCGAGCAACGTCTCAGGACACATGGTGAGTAATAGGGAGATGTGATGGATGACGTGGTCCAACACTGCATGCATTAATGATTAGTTGATCAGCTCTGTGCTAAAGCCAACCCTTCCACAGCAGACTCTCAGCTGTGTCCTCCACCTTGACGTGACCTCCACCTCCCAGTCCTGACCTCCATCTCTCAGCCACTTAAGAGCTCAGCAAAGGCTGCCGCTCAGCAGGTGAAGACTGCTGCAAGGAATGGAGCGAAAAGGGAACATCCAGAATCCAGATGAGTCAATATACATCAATATAGATCACCACAGATCTCCAAGATCACGGCCTACAAATGTTTACATCTCCACTTCACTCTGGCACAATGACGAAGCGTCCAAACACTCACTGATTACTCAAGCGCATACGATTAAAAACTAAAAGGTTTGTAGTAGATACCTGGGAAAAGATTAGCAGTAGCTGACTGAGATATTTTAGAAGGATTAGATAAAAGATGGAAAGTGAAATTGCGCTCGACAATTAAGACAAACCAAAACTGGAGCGTGTGAACAGCACCAAGAAAGTAACAGCGCTACACTCACCTCTGGCGTCTTCTGAAAGCATAACAGCACAATGAAGACCACGCCCAGTATTATGCCTAGACCAATCAAGATGAAGGGAATGTTGATCACCACGTCGCCCTCAGTAACCACCAGCCTCAGCTTCCTGGCCGACTCCTCATCAATGAGAACGCTCTGAAAGTCAAGAGGGCGCGGCGCTTCACAAACAATGTTCAGGTCGTAGGTCAAGCCTCCAAGTACCGAGACTTCCTGTGCTGTTCTAGCACATGTGCAGACATCCTGTGTGAGCTACGCGCCCTGCGGAGACCCTAGGTCCACCAAAACAAGGACACGCCTCGTTCAGGCGTGATGTCGCCAAAACAAGGACACGCCTCGTTCAGGCGTGATGTCGCCAAAACAAGGACACGCCTCGTTCAGGCGTGATGTCGCCAAAACAAGGACACGCCTCGTTCAGGCGTGATGTCGCCAAAACAAGGACACGCCTCGTTCAGGCGTGATGTCGCTAAAACAAGGACACGCCTCGTTCAGGCGTGATGTCGCCAAAACAAGGACACGCCTCGTTCAGGCGTGATGTCGCCAAAACAAGGACACGCCTCGTTCAGGCGTGATGTCGCCAAAACAAGGACACGCCTCGTTCAGGCGTGATGTCGCCAAAACAAGGACACGCCTCGTTCAGGCGTGATGTCGCCAGCAGCTCACGCGATAGAAACTCCCAATCTGGCGCCCCGAATGTAAACAGCTGCTTGCGTGAGTGCTTAGCGCAGTGAGGTCAAGGGTCGTGGAAAAAAAAAAAAACTACATTGGTCACAGTTCCTAGCTAACAGAACTCTTAAACCCAAAGGGCACACCCCATCCACGTCTGGGTTAGGGCTAGTTAATCCCTGTTAGCCCTTAACCACTAACCCATGCTGTGGGCTGTGCTGTGGATTAACCTTAACCTGGATTACACCGCGCCCTCTCCTGTAGGGGACTGGGGTTCAGGTCCCAAATGCACCACACCCATAAGAGTCCTTGACAGTAAGTTGCTCTGTACAAGAGCGTCTCCCAAACGTGTAAAATATAAATAAACCTTAACTCTGCTGTTACCATGACATCATGGCACCCAGTTCAATAATGTTGCACTGGAACTGTACTGGGAGGCTGATGTCTCCCATTCTGGTTAAACTGGGTACAATCTGAATAGCATGCAACAGAGAAGCAGCTTTCACACTGAGGGTGAGACAGGTATTTATTAATGTGACAGGTATTTATTATTAAGGGTGAGACAGGTATGTATTAGGTGTAGTGTAGTTCATGTCTGAGTTTGTGTAATTGATATAAAGGTAGTGTAATTCATGTCAGGTTATGGTAATTCATGTTAAGATAATTCACGTGAGGGCAGGGCAACACACGCGAGGGCGGGGCAACGCACGCGAGGGCGGGGCAACGCACACATAACACACACATCTCTCCATGTCCTGCCACAAAATGATCAATAACAGAATCCCAGAGGTCACACTAACACAAAATGATCAATAACAGAATACCAGAGGCCACACTAACACAAAATGATCAATAACAGAATACCAGAGGCCACACTAACACAAAATGATCAATAACAGAATACCAGAGGCCACACTAACACCAGTGCAGAATAAACTGAGAGTGAGCAGGAACCAGAAGTGATTAGCAAGTCTTACCTCATTAAGAAACATGACTGGATAGACCAACGTCCTGATGTTCTCACTGAGAGGACAGAAAGGAGAAGGACATGAGACATGAGACAACTAAAGAAACTAAACGCCACATGAACACACATGAAACAATGTTTGGTGACTTATAGCTTGGATGCAGCTGCTCGACTATGGAAATCCAAATCTCTCTGCACACTGTTCTCGAGCTCATCTGAAGGCCACATGAAGTTTGTGTAGTCATTGACTTTCATCATCTCACACACCACCATCTCCCACACACCACCATCTTCTAATATCAGCCAGCAGGGCACACGGTCATCTCCACACAGTCATCTCCACACAGTCATCTCCATCTCCACACATCTCCATCTCATCTCCAGACGGTCATCTCCACACGGTCATCTCCACACGGTCATCTCCACACGGTCATCATCTCCACATGGTCATCTCCACACGTCAGCCATCAGCTCACATGGCCACCTCCTCACAGGAATGTGGATTTCTGGCCATGTTTGTGGAGAAACACCACTGTTTGAACTGCTGTCCTTAGGGAGTTTCCGTTTTTTCTCTCCCAAATAAAGATGAGAAGTCGAGGTATTTTAAAACTTCTAAAGTAACCTCAAAGACACAGACGATGGCAGACATCACATGTCTGGTACAGCCATGCTGTGAGCTACACATGTATGCAGGCACAATGCAAATGCAAACAGAGACCAGGCAGGATACACAACACCCCACTTCCTCCTGTTCATTCTTCTTAACAGGTGGTGTTCATGGCCATGCAAAGTTCTCATGGTCACACCCACCTCCCATACACACCCCTCCACCCACCCACAGACCCCCCCTACATACACACTTCCCCACGGACATCCCCCCACACCCCTCAAACCCCCCACAAACCCTCCCTACACACACACACAAACAGGCAAAATCACCAAACAGAAGCAAATGACCAGGTTGTCTGGACCACGTGGTTTTGTGGAGTAAGATTCTTTTTTGGCTATTCTGGATGGTTAGTATATTTTTGGAAACAATCAGATCAGAGTTCACTCTGCTTCACACCAAAAGTGAAACAGATCCAATTCTGTCCTACTTTCAGGTCTGAAGACCAAAGTTTACCAGGAGGGCTGGAGCACACGGAGTGGTCGCGTGTTAAAAGGATCTGAGAAAGTGCGTGAACCCTGGCAGCTACAGCGCTGAGGCGACAGGAAGCCCAACCCTCAACACAACTCTCACGCTTTCCCTGCCTGGTTTTGCATTAACAAATAAGGGCATGTTAAACACAGCTACTCTAAAGGTTAATATATTCTGTTCAGTATACACTGTATAACACTGTGTTTTTGTTTAGAAAAACACAATGTCTGCTTCATAAAGATCAGATCACATATTAGGAACAATTCCTGTAAAAGTCCATAAAATTCAACAGCCTCACAAACCTTTTCTTCGCAACAAAGTACAGGAACGTAGACACAAATGTTTAACAAGTTAACAGTTTCCAACCCTGTTCTCAGTCAGTCCTCTCAAACACACCAGAAAATCTCCTGGTCATGGTCAGCAGGAGTGTCCAAGACTGAACCACTGTGTGACATTGGTCCTGAAGATCTCTGCCTCAGTAAGTATCTGTCAGACCTGGACCCTATATATTGCACCCCCTCCCCACACACACACACACACACACACACCTGAACAATGGAAGTTTCTCGATGAAGACGTTCACCTGAAGTCGCTTCGCAGCTTGCACTACGAGTCCAGTGAGCTTTGGGGGAAAACACACACACACACACAACAAGACACACACACAACAAGACGTAAGACAACTTTTAACAGCAGGTGTAATACACCAGACTTCATCTCAACACATCCACAGACAGCAGAGATGTCAACAAACAGATCAGTGTCTCGTATGTCCTGTAACGATCTGCAGGCCTCGGTGGCCATCGTTATCAGTAAAGCTGTTGTAACATCGTTATCAGTAAAGCTGTTGTAACATCGTTATCAGTAAAGCAGGCTACCACAGGACTAAAGTCCCTCTCAGTATGAACACTGCACCTGTGGGCCACATCATGATCAGTAGCAATACCAGTAAAATTTAAGGGTTAGGAAACCCACAGATTCTAGGGCTGTAAAACCTTCAGTAGCTTTAGTACCACAGGAAGCAAGAACATTTTATAAGATTTAAAATGAAAAAAAAATTAAAAGATGCAACAATGATCATTAAGCAAAATAATAGCAATTCTTGTTTCAGGCTTGACCATGCCATGACCTTTGACCTGTTCCTCTGAGAAGGCCCTCTGCAGTCTTGACAGACAAACGACCTGCTAGCCTGGATCTCAAAACGCGTCATAAAATAAACAGCCTTCACGACAGATGTGTGTGACACTATAGGGTAAAATAAACAGCCTTCACGACAGATGTGTGTGACGTTACAGGGTAAAATAAACAGCCTTCACGACAGATGTGTGTGACGCTACAAAAATAAACAGCCTTCACGACAGATGTGTGTGACGTTACAGGGTAAAATAAACAGCCTTCACGACAGATGTGTGTGACGCTACAGGGTAAAATAAACAGCCTTCACGACAGATGTGTGTGACGCTACAGGGTAAAATAAACAGCCTTCATGACAGATGTGTGTGACGTTACAGGGTAAAATAAACAGCCTTCATGACAGATGTGTGTGACGTTACAGGGTAAAATAAACAGCCTTCATGACAGATGTGTGTGACTCTATAGGGTAAAATAAACAGCCTTCATGACAGATGTGTGTGACTCTATAGGGTAAAATAAACAGCCTTCATGACAGATGTGTGTGACCCTACAGGGTAAAATAAACAGGGTAAAATAAACAGCCTTCATGACAGATGTGTGTGACGCTACAGGGTAAAATAAACAGCCTTCATGACAGATGTGTGTGACGCTACAGGGTAAAATAAACAGCCTTCATGACAGATGTGTGTGACGCTACAGGGTAAAATAAACAGCCTTCATGACAGATGTGTGTGACGCTACAGGGTAAAATAAACAGCCTTCATGACAGATGTGTGTGACGCTACAGGGTAAAATAAACAGCCTTCATGACAGATGTGTGTGACGTTACAGGGTAAAATAAACAGCCTTCATGACAGATGTGTGTGACCCTACAGGGTAAAATAAACAGCCTTCATGACAGATGTGTGTGACCCTACAGGGTAAAATAAACAGCCTTCATGACAGATGTGTGTGACCCTACAGGGTAAAATAAACAGCCTTCATGACAGATGTGTGTGACCCTACAGGGTAAAATAAACAGCCTTCATGACAGATGTGTGTGACTCTATAGGGTAAAATAAACAGCCTTCATGACAGATGTGTGTGACTATAGGGTAAAATAAACAGCCTTCATGACAGATGTGTGTGACCCTACAGGGTAAAATAAACAGCCTTCATGACAGATGTGTGTGACCCTACAGGGTAAAATAAACAGCCTTCATGACAGATGTGTGTGACCCTACAGGGTAAAATAAACAGCCTTCATGACAGATGTGTGTGACGTTACAGGTTAAGTGTGACAGGAAACAAGTCTGTTTGATTTGAAATCCAAATCCACTGTGCAGAGCCAAACTGCACAAATGCTGAAACACTGTTCACACTTTATCCTGTAATGAAAGAGGTCAACCAAAAACTACACCATACTGCCCTCTTCTGGTATCAGATGAAAACTGCATATACATTTAACAAGAGTCCATATATATAACTTTTCCAAGCAGATGAACGATCAATAAACTTTGATTTAATCAAATAATTTTAAGGAATCAAACTCAAATGTTTGAAAATTCACTCTGCTGTTCTTTCTCTACGCATTTAACCCTAAACCTGTCTCTCTCTCTGTGCAAGTTTAAGCCTAACCCTTACTGTCTCTCTCAGAGTTTAACCATGTCTGTCTGTCTCTCAGTTATTATGAGTTATGTGTGATAAACACGCGTTATTGCAGTGTGATAAAGGATGAGTAGGGGTGTGCGATATTGACAAAAATGCCAATAATGATAATCAAACTATAAGTGGAATCCTTCTGAATGAGTCAGTTCATCTTTGAGATTGTGGGCCCGTATGGTCTTCAGGGAGGAACGACGTTCGCAAACAACAGATTTGCCATTACGCAAATGGTGTCTGCAAAAATGTCATTCAGATTTAAAAAGATACATAAACCTGAATGTAGGATTAAAAAGCTACAAATCCCCAAATTTACTCTGCATACCTACTCATGATATTTAAAAGCCATTAGTAGATTGTGTACAACAGCAGGTATTTTGCAAATATCTGTGTACCTAAAATAATTTCTACTTGGTCCAGAATTCTGGAAAGATACTTCAAATAAGAGCTTTATTTCATCAAGAACTGTAGAATTTTAGTGGTATTGGTAGCGACTAATAAATGTTCATGTTAGGGTGACATCCCTGATTTTGAGCGTGAAGGGAGCAGACGGTACCGGGTTGATGTCGATGGCGGTCTCGTGCTCCTCCTTCCTGGGTCTCATCCCGTACACACTCTGGGCAAACTGCTCATCCGCCTGGTAGAAATGTGGGGAGGACATGATGATTGGAGCACCTGGGAGGAAAGAAGGGAAGAAAATGAGAAAGTCATAAAATGAATGAATGTACAGAGGAAGAGCGAAAAGCAAAAAGCAAAAAGACAACGACCAATGTCCTGCACGTGTTCTACCAGAAGTGTCCCTCACGTGTGTTCTACCAGACGTGTCCCTCACATGTGGTCCTACAGGACTATATAAGTCCTGCATGTATAAGCATGTGGTTTTGTGTACGTGTAATGAAATAGTATCCTTGCTAGATTTTAATACGTTTGAAGTTGCAATGGCTAATCACCATGGGTGTGTCTGTGACATCTACAACACACCAGCTCCCTCATCAACAACCTCAGCATTCTCATCTATGGAGTTTCACCCCAGTATTTTTCCAACCAAACTGACAGGCTAGTAATAGAGAAGCAGCTGAAACTGTTTCCTGAAGAGGGCAGGCTTATATGAATATACACACTCTGGCACATTATACATGTAAATTCATGGTATCATTTGCATATACTGCAGTATAACCAAACACGTTTTTCCACGTTTTTCTTACAGTCAGGAAACACGTTATGAAAAGGTATGAAAAAAACCCACACACAAAGTCACACACACACACACACACACACGAACACACACACACACGCACACGAACACACGAACGCACACACACGCAAACATGAACACGCACACATGAACACGAACACACACGTGAACACGCACACACACGAACACACACACACACGAACACGCACACACACACACACACACACACACACACACACGAACACGCACACACACGAACACGCACACACACGAACACGCACACACACGAACACGCACACACACGAACACGCACACACACGAACACGCACACACACGAACACGCACACACACGAACACGCACACACACGAACACGAACACACGAACACACACACACGAACACGAACACACGAACACGACACACACGAACACGAACACACGAACACGAACACACGAACACGAACACACGAACACGAACACACGAACACACACTGGGGACTTTACATCAGTATTCATCCTGTAAACACTGGGCTAATCAACTGACCCTAAATAACAAAATGGATAAACTATTTCAGCCAAATAGTTTTTAACAATAAAGAGCACGCACCGCCTCATGTGTGGATATTTTAAACTGTCTGAAGGGAAACAGTCTCCATCTCACCAACCTCTTCACTCACCTGAGGGGACATCCATCTCACCAACCTCTTCACTCACCTGAGGGGACAGTCTCCATCTCACCAACCTCTTCACTCACCTGAGGGGACAGTCTCCATCTCACCAACCTCTTCACTCACCTGAGGGGACAGTCTCCATCTCACCAACCTCTTCACTCACCTGAGGGGACAGTCTCCATCTCACCAACCTCTTCACTCACCTGAGGGGACAGTCTCCATCTCACCAACCTCTTCACTCACCTGAGGGGACATCCCATCTCACCAACCTCTTCTAAACTGGGGGTTCACACCACCCTCATAATGAGCTGGGTGGTTCACACCACTCTCATACCACAGGTACCACAGTCCCCTAGTGATCACTAGTGTGCGCTTTGTAAGTCGCTCTGGATAAGAGCGTCTGCTAAATGCCCTAAATGTAAATGTAAACCACGCTGGCCCTGACCCTGGGGAGGACGCACTGTAACCACACCAGGAAAGACAGATCGAGAGGGAAGGACAGATAGAGAGGGAAAGAGATGAGTGAGAAAGATGGGGACAGAGAGAGACAGGTACAGAGAAACAGAAAGAGACAGGCAGAGAGAGACACAGAGGTTCAGACAGACAGAGAGGGGGAGAGAGAGATACACATACACAGAGGGGGAGACAGACAGACAGAGAGCGACAGGGATTCACATACACAGAGGGGGAGACAGACAGACAGAGAGCGACAGGCTGAGAGAAAGTGAGTTGACCCTTGACCTGCACAGGTCTGTAGAGAACATGTACAGCTTTTCTGTCTTGGTGATGATTGGGTGAAATGTTGCTCCGTTGGTTCCATTGATCATGTTACACTCATCTGTGGTCCACCAGCTCAGCGAACTACAAACACAGATAAAGAGACGCTGCAAGACTTGAACAATTGGCCCACAGCTTGGACTGAGCTGATCATCACATCCACCCGCTTGTTTACATCTTCTAGAGTGTTTTACCTTTGGCCGTTCCACTGATTCACTCGAGCAAAGTCCTGATAGTTCTGTTTCCCTGTGAAGAACACATACTCCCCATCATCCGTCTCATTCATCTGAAACACACACACACACACACACACACACACACACACACACACACACACACACACACACACACACACACACACACACACACCAGCTGCTCAGTGCAGCAGTTTTTTTTTGCTATGTTCCACAATATTGAAACATGCCAGTAGAACTATAATGTACATTTTGCAACATAACTGTTTACTAAAATGCTCACCAGGGTGCCTGTACCCAAATGTAAGAGTACAGATGCCAACTGTGGCTCTTTAGGATGTAAGAGTACAGATGCCAACTGTGGCTCTTTAGGATGTAAGAGTACAGATGCCAACTGTGGTTCTTTAGGATGTAAGAGTACAGATGCCAACTGTGGCTCTTTAGGATGTAGGATGTGGTTCTTTAGGATGTAAGAGTACAGATGCCAACTGTGGTTCTTTAGGATAGAGTACAGATACAGATGCCAACTGTGGCTCTTTAGGACAGATGCCAACTAGGATGTAACAGATGCCAACTGTGGCTCTTTACAGATGCCAACTGTGGCTCTTTAGGATGTAAGAGTACAGATGCCAACTGTGGCTCTTTAGGATGTAAGAGTACAGATGCCAACTACAGATGCCAACTGTGGCTCTTTAGGATGTACAGATGCCACAGATGCCAACTGTGGCTCTTTAGGATGTAAGAGTACAGATGCCAACTGTGGCTCTTTAGGATGTAAGAGTACAGGAGTCCTGCTGCTTTCAGGAAGAGTCGTTTTCAGTAACTCAACTGAGTCAATTTTGTAGCACTGCACTGAACTGCAACATAACCCCTACAAATTTGCCACAGTGATTCAGCTGGCTATATTTAAGAAGGTTATCACAGCTACAGACAGACACATATGTGACTGCACAGCTACAGACAGACACATATCTGACTGTACAGCTACAGACAGGCACATATGTGACTGCACAGCTACAGACAGACAGCACATATCTGACTGTACAGCTACAGACAGACACATATGTGACTGCACACATACTGCACAGGACAGGCACATATGTGACTGCACAGCTACAGACAGGCACATATCTGACTGTACAGCTACAGACAGACACATATCTGACTGTACAGCTACAGACAGACACATATGTGACTGTACAGCTACAGACAGATATGTGACACAGCAGACAGACACATATGTGACTGTACAGCTACAGACAGGCACATATCTGACTGTACAGCTACAGACAGGCACATATCTGACTGTACAGCACATACACTGACAAGCACATATGTGACTGACAGACACATATCACAGCTACAGACAGGCACATATCTGACTGCACAGCTACAGACAGGCACATATCTGACTGTACAGCTACAGACAGACACATATGTGACTGCACAGCTACAGACAGACACATATGTGACTGCACAGCTACAGACAGGCACATATGTGACTGTACAGCTACAGACAGGCACATATCTGACTGTACAGCTACAGACAGGCACATATGTGACTGTACAGCTACAGACAGGCACATATGTGACTGTACAGCTACAGACAGGCACATATGTGACTGTACAGCTACAGACTGTACATATGCTGTACAGCTACAGACAGGCACATATCTGACTGTACAGCTACAGACAGGCACATATCTGACTGTACAGCTACAGACAGGCACATATCTGACTGCACAGCTACAGACAGACACATATCTGACTGCACAGCTACAGACAGACACATATCTGACTGCACAGCTACAGACAGACACATATCTGACTGCACAGCTACAGACAGACACATATCTGACTGTACAGCTACAGACAGGCACATATCTGACTGTACAGCTACAGACAGGCACATATCTGACTGTACAGCTACAGACAGGCACATATCTGACTGCTCCGTGAACAACTCCCCCGTCGTCTGGGTTACAGTGCAGCACCTCTACCTTGTAGAACAGGCCAAAGTTCGGGTCGAGAAGCGGGTCGACCACGTGCAGGGCCGTCAGCAGGGGGTCCTCGTAGCCCCACAGGAGCTCAGCCACGGTGCGCGTGGCGAACAGGCCGAGGCCCTTGGACCTCATCAGGTCCGCGATGAGGCGGCTTATGGTGGGATGGTCTTTGAATTTCTCGATCACTGCCTGAACAGCCCCCAAACACAGACAGCAGGTGACAACCATGTGTACAATCAATCAAAATGCTTCAAATTCAAAATGCTTCATATGGAAAATGGTTCACCAACAATTGATTTTGTAATCATGAAAATTCATTCAATTCATTCCAAATGTTGAATTATTTCTTTTATACATTCCTCTGCATTTGTGAGATATAGGTCAGTACTTGTGTGCATAGATGTGTATAGGTCAGTACTTAATCCTAACTCTACAAGAGAGTGCCTAATTAACCCGTAACCCTATAGGCCAGTGCCTAATTAACCCTTAACCCTATAGGCCAGTGCCTAATTAACCCTTAACACAATAGGTCAATGCCTAATTAACCTTTAACACTATAGGCCAGTGCCTAATTAACCCTTAACCCTATAGGCCAGTGCCTAATTAACCCTTAACACTATAGGTCAATGCCTAATTAACCTTTAACACTATAGGTCAATGCCTAATTAGCCCTTAACCCTATAGGCCAGTACCTAATTAACCCTTAACCCTATAGGCCAGTGCCTAATTAAGACTACAGACAACTGTCAGACCACCACAACTGTCCCCAAAGACAAAAAGACATTGTCAGACTAATGTAGAGTTGTACCAGAGCAGGGATGTTGGCTGTCCTGATGAAGTCGCCCTCTGACCCCCACGACCTGCTGGGCTCGAACACGTAGGTCTTGGGATTAACTGCTGCCACTTTGGTACCATTTGCCATGAAAACCACCTGCTCCATGGGCCGATACTCTCTAACACACACACACCACAGAAGAAGTGAAACCTCTCAATATCGTCATATCATCTGACCCCAAGAGTGGATTCAGAAAAATCAGCAAAAGTTTTTCTCTGACATTAAAATGCTGATGTGAAACTTTAAATGTTCCCTGTTATCCTCTACAAATATCCTTGGGTCATATTTTTGTCTAAAGCAAAATAACAAATACAACAGCAGCTTTCTTCTCTGTAAAGCAGACTACCATCCACTCGTCTCAGATCATGTGTAAACAGAAACAGGATCCAGCACAGAAACATGCCCATGTGTTGATTTCAGTAGACAGTAGAGGCCAAAATGAATATTAGAGCTTAAATGAAACTTCCAACTGTGATGAACCTCACTTCACCTTAGTTCAGGACTACAGTTAATCCAGGAAGCTGGTCCAACACCATCAGCCACATTTCCCACCCATAAACACACGTGGAGTCATGTGAGGCTTCTTCACTTATAATGGGCAGAAATCATATGACTTGTGTGACATACAACATCTACATGTCTAATGCTGTTTATGGCTTTATGGACCACCTTTGGCAGGAGTCAGAACACAGGTGCCCTTACCTGTATGTATACGGCCCCACCTGGATCACCGCAGGACGATCTCCTGCCATCACCTCAAAAGGGTTCGTCAGGTTGAAGAAGTAAAATTCCATGAACACAGGCGGCGGAGGATCGCGCCAAATCTCAAAAGCCTCTGTGCCATTTTCCAGGACTACTTCCTTTAAGACAAAGCACAGTTAGGTCAGTGTGGGTCAGTGGTAGCGGGGTCAGGGTGGTCCGGGTGGTCCGGGTTAGTGGGTCAGGGCTCTGCTCTGATTACGCAGAGGCACGACTTGGAGCCTCTGATGAATGCTAAGACATACCACATTGCTAGAAGACGAACGATCATGAAGTGTATTATTTTGTTTTCTTTTCTTCCGTGAAGTGTATTATAAGAACGGAAAACTCAAGAACGTTAAAGCCCAGAGTTTGTTTCATAATCGTCTTCAACACTGTTCAACACTCTCGTCTCACACACACACACAGGTTCGTGGGCTGCAGTGTTTATGTGACTGTGGTGGCTCCCTGGATCAACAGAGACGTTTTCCACTTTGCCACCTACACATTCGCTTATGTTTGTTTTTCTCTCCGACTCTCCTGTGCTGAACAGGACAGGTTAATGATCGTGGCACCTGACTAACTAATACGCGTTAACTATTAGCTGCGCTAGCTAACAAGCTGTCCTCACTTACCGATTTAATCCTGTTGTACAAAAAGTTTTGGAAGACATGAGCCAAAACCATCGCGATGCCCGCGATTAAAGCGAGAACGGCGAGCACCGCCGTGCTGTACACGCAGCAGGACGTGAGACGCATCGGGGCTGGAGACGTCGCGCTCGGCCTCGGCGCACAGACACTCCCGCACGGTTAGTCCAGCTGTCTCGGTCTCACTGTCTCAGCGTTTAAGGAACACGGACGCACTCCCACCGTCCCTGTCTCACTGACACGCCCGCAGGGTTAATCCCACCGTCCCTGTCTCACTGTCTCTGTCTCACTGACACGCCCGCAGGGTTAATCTGATTCCACTGTCTCTGGCGCACTGGTCTCTACTGCCCTGCTGAGGAGGCGTGGGCAGCTCAGACGGGGCTTTACGTCACTCAGTTCAACTTTGTGATAGTGTACGTTTTCCATTAATGGCAGTGAGAGATTTAGTGGGTGGGAGTTAAAATCAGTATCTGAATGATTGCGCTTTAAAGCCTGCATATTACATTCTGAAATATGTACATGATTTATATACTAGAAAATCAGGGAAATCAACGCACTAAATCACATGATATTGACGCATGCGCTTTCACGAAGCTTCCTGAAACGAGCGATAGCTACTGTAAAGTCATATGATTTTTCCGTCAAAATAAAAGCCGTGAGGGGAACGTTTTAAAAAAATCTAATTAAGCCGTAAATTTTAAGGCAAGGCAAGTTTATTTCTATATCACCTTTCATACACACTGGCAATTCAACGTGCTTTACACAAGAAAAGAAAGAAGCTTATTACAACCCGAGATCTATCACCTTGGGAAGGTCTTTGTGTTTTTTAATATTTATTATATTTTGTTGACAATTTTAAATATTTATGGAATAACATTTTAAATGAAAAGTAATGCAATAATGAATTAAAGGCATCCTTGGGTATTCTGAAAGGTGCTATATAAGTGGAAATTCTTATTATTATTGAAGGTATCAATCCAAAATTAAAATAAGATTAAGAAAAAATAATTGAAGTGATCGTAAGCAACAGTGTTAGCATGAGCATTGGTAGTGGAGGTTGAAGCCAGTACTACAGAGCTGCACATAGCATGTTGTTTGTGTGTGATAAATAGGCAGCAATTATGAGTTGACTATATATTACATTAATAAAACACATGTGAAAAATATGAATTCTGACAATATATAGAGCATTTTTTATATTCATGTTAAAGAACAATTCAATGGTCTAAGAGATTGTTTTAAAATGCAGAGACATTACCGTAGCTAGCAATGTGTACAACATGAGCTCACAGTTATCCAAAGACCATTTTACTTCAAAGCTGTCCTGTGGCAATATCTTTACAGTTCCAGCACAAAGATATTTCACAGCCACACTAGTTTGAGGTTTAAGTTTACAGTTCTGTTTATACATGATTGTATTTTGGTCAATGTGTAGTTGTTATTAATTTTTAAATGAATCGCATCTTAATTAACATTTTTTCCCATACCTGTTTTCTTTAAAATCTGTTTTCATCCGGACTTTTATTTTGGCAGGTTTCTGACCAAGTGTAGCTGTCGTCACAATGCTTCTTCAGGAGCGGTAGATTTCGCAGATTCAGTTTCTTGTGGTACAATCCTGTTTCTCATCTTTGGCAGATTCAACGTACAAACAAACCTCACAGATTACTGGACATCCGATCACCGGTGAGTTCTCGGGATTACTTTGTCCAAACAAATACTTTGTAGTTATTAGTCAGTAGCTGAATAACGAATTTAACGTACAGGATGTTAGTAGCTAATCTGCTAACTTAACGTTAGCTAAACAAAACAAGTATAAAATAAGTTAGCTCGCTGGGTTGCTAGGTTACCAGCTACGCACACCGCACATAACGTCAGTGACTCTACGTCATTCTGACGGTTCCCGTAAAACCGTAAACTCCGAGCAGTGGCTGCCTAAGTAGATGTCTAAGTAGTGGGTTAGGGTTAGGGCTGTGTTTAGATAGAGGAAAGTGAGGTATCCTGAGGTAGTTCATTCATTTAACGTTGTTAACGTACTGGTGTGTTTACATTGTCATGTTATGTTTACATATTATCCTGTTATGTTCTGATAGTTTAAACAATAAAGTTTTCCTTTGTCATACAGTTAAATTACATTACCCAGATGATGGTGATCCTGCTGCTGTCCTGCACTAATCATGTCCTCTCTGGGGACAGTCTCCTGTCTCCGGAATCGACCGTCACATCGTTGCTGGCTCGGTCTGGACGCCTGAGAAGTTCCTTTCACCCTGAACCTCCCCATACAATTAAATACAAAAACAGAGAGTATGATTCTGCCACCGAGGCGCTGGAGGCCTACATCACGGACTTCCAACGGAGCCAGTACACCTCTGACGAGCTCGAGCTACACCAGGGACCAGCCACACCCGACCTGCTTCACCCTGGATACAGAAACAGAGATGGTGTCTTGCTTTACTTGCTTTAATTAAAAAATTACTTTGCATTAGGGGCACCTTGTATCCGCTTGTACCACTGATACACAGTTCTGAAGACATTATGTATTGGCATTGGTATTTGTCATTGCAAATCCTGTGGGGTGGTCTGTGTGTGTGAGATGGTCTGTGTGTGTGTGTGTGTGTGGGATGGTCTGCGTTTGAGTTTGAGTTTTGCTTTCTCTTCTGTTCCTCTGGCAGTTCTGAAGGAGAGCCTGACGGATGGAGAGCTCCACCTCCTGCACCTCCCTGCTGCTCCTCTACACAGAGCCTCCGATCAACACAGTATGACCACCGATGACCTCCTGCTGCTCCCTTGTGACGGCTCACTTCCTGTGACCCGCACCTCGGCTGCCCTGTCCCGGTCGGGAGGTCGTCTGCTGGGATGCAGCATTAACTCTAGCTCCTGGTCTCCCTCCAGGCCTAGTGGTGCTGTGAAGAAGCCACTCCATCGTTGCCCTGCTACACTGCACACTGTGCGCAGGGCTCCACCCTCGGGGAGGGAGAGGCCTCTGAGCGTGGATGACCTGATGGCATGCAGTCTGACATCCCAGCACGGAACTCCCCTTCCCAGCATTCCTCTGGCCACAAAGGCGCATCCACCAGCCTCTCGAACATGTCACCACCTCCCCAGGTGGATCACAAGTCACAAGTCAGAGATGGACTTTTCTGGGGTGACCAGCATTCCTGACCTCGGGTATCCTGCATGGCTCAGGGAATGGCAGGTTTCCACAGGAGCTCTGGCTGCCACGTCTGTTCCCTCCTGGGTCAGTGAGTTGGAGAGCAACACCATGGAGGGTCAGCAGCCCGGAGGTCACGGGGAGGTCAGAGGGCGGCGAGGCCGGCGAGGTGGCGACGCTGCGGCGGTTGAGGCAGCGGTTTGCAGAGACGCTGGCAGCAGCCAAGAGCGGCAGCGGCGTGTGGGACGAACCTCAGACGCCCTTCCGAGGTCGGTGGCTAGAGAGGCTGCATGTCTCCATTACTCCAGGAGTTTTGTACTCCTAGGGTTAGGGGTTAGGGGTTAGGGTTATGTGTTAGGGTTTAGGGTTAGGTGTTAGTATTAGTGTTCGGGGTTAGCATTAGTGTTAGGGGTTAGGGTTAAGTGTTAGTATTAGTGTTAAGGGTTAAGTGTTAGGGTTTGGGGTAAGGTGTTAGGTGTTACTAACCCTTAGTTAAGCACCAGTTAAGTTGTAGCCCTCTGATTGGATGTGCCCCTTTCCTCAGGTGACAGGATTGGCTGCCTGATCCAGAGAGCAGAGCAGGTGTTGAACTCCCCCTCCATGGGGCAGGTGTGTTGAACTCCCCCTCCATGGGGCAGGTGTTGAACTCCCCCTCCATGGGGCTGGACAGCAGTCCAGGGGACACCGTGGACCTCCAGGAGGCTGAGCGTTCGTGGGACAATCCTGCCGTCACATTGTGAGTCACAGTTTATTGTACAAATTAGGACGATGGGTGGCGCACTGACACTGCTAGAATTCTAGGTACAGTATTTGCAGTTCTAAACTCTCAGAAGTAACGTACTCCATATTTTGCTGTGGTTAGTGTCTAGAGATTTATTTCAGTTTTGACTTTGCAGTAAGTCACCAGTGCCTGTAGGGGGTGCTGAAGAACAGCTAACTCCTAAAGAGGAGGACACACGAGGAAAGGTGAGTATGATACTCACTCTGTTGATACATCTCCATCTGACTTCCAACGGTCCCTATCTGACCCACCTTTGTCCCTGGGCACCCAGTCTACAGGCTCCTGTTCATCAGGGTACAGCAGCAGGACACACCCGGGTCCTGTTGAGGCCCTCAAGCACATGCTGTTCAGTCTTCAGGCTGTGGAGCAGAGGGTTAAGCAGCAGGAAGACACTGTTCCACAGGCTCAGTTCAGACAGACCAACACTGTTCCAGACCCACCAACACAGGCTGAGTTCAGACAGACCAACACTGTTCCAGACCCACCAACACAGGCTGAGTTCAGACAGACCAACACTGTTCCAGACCCACCAACACAGGCTGAGTCCAGTCAGACCAACACTGTTCCAGACCCACCAACACAGGCTGAGTTCAGACAGATGGAGGAGGTGCGTATGTCCCAACCTGGAGGCTGAGAGGACGTGTAGGTGGTGTCGCTGCAGTGCGTGTCCTCTCCTGCTCTGACTCTTTCTCCACGTCCCTCAGGCAGGTGGTGGACATGAATCGTGTCCTGGGGGACAGTGGTGGAAGAGGTCGGCTAACTGCCCTGTGGTGTCTGACAGCACTTTAACCAGGCGAGTCACTCACAACATGTTCCAAAGGCAGCAATACAACACAACACAACAGACATGTTCAAGACCACAGTTATTTAATAGAAAACAGGATAAAGTATCACTTAAAGTATAAATACGATTCTTAAATAGAGAAATTGTAATAAATGATTCTAGTTGATGTTTGCCCTGCAGTTACGTTGACTCAGAACAGCTGAGAGAACACAGCCATGATTCTCAACAGAGGTGCTAGAAATGAACTAGTTCAAAGTTCAGTTCGTACTAATGAAAATGAACTAGTTCACATTCATAGTTCATTTTCTAAAACACTGCAGATCACCCACAATGTAATGCAGTACAACCCTGCCCATCCCTGTGCCCGTCTCACCTCTGCCTGTCTCACCTGTGCCTGTCTCCCTGTTTGATTGTAGAGCTCTGCATCACTTGGACAGACTGAAGAGTCTCGTGGATGAGATGGGAGAGAAGGAGAGCAGAGCTGCATGTGTAGAGCGGAGCAGGCGCCCCCTGGTGTAGGGGACAGGCAGTGCAGCGCCACAACCCCATACACACAGTCAGGCTGAGGGGTTTGGTCCTCTCCTTATCCACCCAGTCGGGCAGATGGGTTAGGGCAAGGTGTGTTGGTGCAGGTGCATCACTGTGGTTCAGGACCCAGACTCATAAAGCATGACGCTAACCAGACTCATAAAGCGCAACGCTAAAGCTAACCAGACTCATAAAGCATGACGCTAAAGCTAACCATACTCATAAAGCGTGACGCTAAAGCTAACCAGACGCATAAAGCATGACGCTAAAGCTAACCAGACTCAAAGCATGTACACGGAAAAGAATTTTTTTTTTACCTAAATCCAGAATCTGCAGACGTGTGACAATGTTGTAGTGGTTTTCCAAGAAACACCTCTGTTTTTGTATATAAGAGCACAGCATTTGATGTTACTGTGAATGTAACTATTTATTTCAGTGAAACTGTAGTGCCTTATAAAGAATGGTCAAGCAATAAATATATTTGGTTACAGTGCTGTTAAACATTGTATGTGTGTTTTCTTTGAATTAAAGCCCAAACTTTTTAACGATGAATTTCAGGGCTTATTTTGTAGACCAGAATTATCTGGATCAAATAAGTGGTCAAAGATTTTCACTGTGGAATCATCCAGGGTTTATCATCCAGTGAATCTGCCCTTGGTGGTGAATCATTACCACTCTGTGCGTGTAGTCAGCGATCAGTAAATATTTGTTCAGGCTGCATTTGTTCCACTCAGGGTTTCAGTAACAAATAAGACAACAGCCCCTTTAGTTTCTTTCACATACTGAAGGTGTAGGGGTTAGGGGATGTCTAGTTGAGGTTGAGGCTTTAGTGGTTTGGTTGTGGGAGAGGGTATATGTTACAGGTTAGCGTATATATTATTACTGGTTAATGTGGTTAACAGCTCTAGACACACAGGCGTTCGTAGTTTCCCTTTACAGACGAACTGCTGCAAACCTCCTGCCTCTCCACATGCTGAACTCCTGCCCTCACATCTGCGTTTCCGCACAGTGGGAGCAGAGCAGGAATCTCAGCAGAGGGACGTCTAAACAGCCACGTCTTCATGCTGGACAGTTCTGGCGTTGTTTGACCTCCCCCGCTGAAGTCAGATCAAAGTCCCAAAACAAGCAGAATGGGGGAGCAGTCGTGCTGGACGGCAACGCTGGACTCCAGACTCAGAGCCTCAGCTGAACAGATCGGCCTCATACGGATCCACGTCTTCTGGCCCACAGTGCGTTCTAGGAGGGACTCTAGACTCTAGAAGGGACTCGTGCAGCACCAATGAACTGGCTAGGCTGCGCTCCTCTGGTCCTGTTGATGTCTTGCTCCGTCTCCAGGGCCGTGGGCCTGAGGGCCGAGCGGAGTATCGACAGGTCCTTCCTGTCGGTGCTCATCGTGGACAACGGCCAGCGCTGGGGCACGTGGGGACTGAAGGAAATGTGTCCACTGGGCTTCTACGCTGCAGGGTTCAGCGTTAAGGTCAGTGTGCTGGTCGTCTTGATTTAAAGAGAACAGACACATTCCGTCCACTAGCTGGAGCTAGAGTCTCTGAATAAGATACAGCTGAAGGCCGTTGTCTTACTATGAGAGTTATTGTCATCTCGGCTACATGCAAGTACGTTCTGAAACGAAGCAGAATTCTTCCAGGATTACAGGGCAACACAGAACTAAAAATGCATAATAATACTTCACAGTACAGATAAACAACAGTGCAATAAATACAAAAGGCATTACTAATGTAAACATTTAAACATCTGACTGTCCAATCTAAACATAATTAAGAGTGGAGACTGGAGATGAGTGTTGGTTATGACATGATGTGTGAGTGGTACGTGAGGTGGAAGTTGTTAGCAGTGTAGAGTTTTAAAGCAGCAAAGATATAAAGAGATTAAAGTGCAAAGAAATGCAAAAACTTGTGCAAGTTGCATTAAATGTGCAAAATGTGTGTGTGTGTGTGTGAGCAGAGCAGAGTTGTGCAGTCAGATGGCTTTGTGGAATGAAACTGTTGCATAGTCTGATTGTGTTTCTCCGTATAAAACTTTCTGGTACTGATGTTTAATATTTTATTTTTACTGAACAAAACAAAACCTTCACATTTAACAAAGTGAATGAAAACTGTACACAGTTACTTTGTGTACTTCATTCATAACACCGGTGTGTTTATTCATACGACTGGTGTGTTTTCAGGTAGCAGGCTACTGGGAGTCTCTACTCATAGGCGATAACACTGCTCTCAATGGGATCCGTCTTCACTGTGTTGATGCAGCCAAAGCCACATCAGGACCCCACACTGATTACGCCACTGTACAGTCTGATGTGGGCAGGTGAGGTGAATACAGAATCAGACTCTGTACCGACTATGTACAGTCTGATTCAAGCAGAAGCATATAAATCTTTATCCTGTACTGATTCTGTCTCAACACATTTGCATATATAATTAGATAATTAAATGATAAGATAAGATAATTAGATAAGTAGTGCCATGATGTCACTGGTCTTCTTTAAACATTATGGACCAGATTTAATAAAAAGAATGAAAGTCATAACTAAACATGAACTGAGTAAGGTGGCGTTGGCTGTGCTTTTTAATTTGTAATATTAAAGGTGTAACGCCTGGTGGTCAGGCTGTAAATGAGGATCCATCCGTGCCAGCAGTGTTTCTATATTCACAATAAACACACAACAAGGGGAATGCCAGGGAAGGCGGCAGGCTGGGGAAGGACGGGACACAGACAGCCAGGTCCGAGGGTGCAGACGTGGTCAGGCAGAAGTACCAAGGGGCTAGACGGGTGCAAAACGACAAAACCAGAAGATCACAATACCAAAAGTCAATCAGAATATTTCACTAGGAAAACGCTCGGTATGCTCTCGTAAAGAGTTGGCAATACTTCGCAAAGTAGAGCTGGGAGAGATGGGCTAAAATAGAGGCTCTAATTAGCCTTGACTGCGAACAGCTGTGTTCTAATATTCCGGTGAGTGAGACATCTGGTGGTGGACAGTGGTAGTGCCTCCAGATCTCACAAAAGGTAGAAACTAGTCACACTACAAACATCTTTCTTTTTCACCATTTCATGTGAACCTTTCAGTTTTGTTTTGGTTTCATGTTGCTGTGTACGTGGCCTGAACATTTTGGGACATGGTGCTCTGTGATCAGGGAGATCTTTCACGCTCCACTATCAGGGAGATCCTTCACGCTCCGCTATCAGGGAGATCCTTCACGCTCCGCTATCAGGGAGATCCTTCACGCTCCGCTATCAGGGGGATCCTTCACGCTCCGCTATCAGGGGGATCCTTCACGCTCCGCTATCAGGGGGATCTTTCACGCTCCGCTATCAGGGGGATCTTTCACGCTCTGCATTGTTTGTGGTGTTTTATCAGCTGGGGGAAATGGACAGATATCAAATGGTGCAAGTCTGGCCTCCTGATGAGTTTCCAGCTCCGTGTGGAACCTTTCCAGGGAACCTGGGATGACACCGCTGCAAACAACATAAAGTAATCCAGAGATAACATTCACAATATAAAGTAATAATCCAGAGATAACATTCACAATATGAAGTAATAATCCAGAGATAACATTCACAATATAAAGTAATAATCCAGAGATAACATTCACAATATGAAGTAATAATCCAGAGATAACATTCACAATATAAAGTAATAATCCAGAGATAACATTCACAATATAAAGTAATAATCCAGAGATAACATTCACAATATGAAGTAATAATCCAGAGATAACATTCACAATATAAAGTAATAATCCAGAGATAACATTCACAATATAAAGTAATCTATTTCTCAGTGACACGATCCCCATTACCTCTTACACTAAATAGGCTTGATTATTATTATTGATATTGTTGTTATCATTATTACTGGCTGTTAAACCTGTCAGGTTCAGGTGCAGCGGAGAGGAGGAGCTTCAGGGTGCCGGAACTGCCTGGGGTTCCTGGAGTTCCTGGAGTGACACCTGCGTGGGAAAAGGAGTGTGTGGCATCCAGACCATCGTAGAGGAACCGCGTGGGCTCGGAGACGACACCGCCCTCAACGACGTCCGGCTCTTCTGTTGTGATTAAAGTACTGCTCCATTATCACTGCAGCAAAGTACTACTTCAATCACTGGAAACATTTTAAGACTTTTTTTTTAAAAGGCCAAAACCAACATGTTAGAATTATTATGCACGTCGATCCATAAATTATTTGTATAGATTTGTACGCGTTCATCAAATGGAGCTTCATTTTCAGTTCCATGAGCTTCTCAGGATGTGACTCTGTGTTCCAGGGGCTGCTTGATGCCTATGTTTAACTGATGCAGGACGAAATGAAACCTCAGAGTCCAGACGGTCTCTCCCCCAGTCTCGTGTCCAGACGGTCTCTCCCCCAGTCTCGTGTCCAGACGGTCTCTCCCCCAGTCTCGTGTCCACCTCCCTTTCTTTGTCTCTCTCTGAATAAATGAATAAAAAAATTAAACCTCCTGTTTATAGCCCTGATGACACTCAAGGTATTGCTATTACACTCGAGGTAGTTAACAGACTCAAGGTATTGCTATTACACTCGAGGTTGTTTCTGCAGCTAGCCAGGCTGGGACATGGCATGGCTCCATCTTGTAGATAATCCTCAATCCCAGTAAATTCACAATACCAGTTAACCCAGTTAACTGCACTTCCCAACAACAGCCAGGGGAAGGACTGGGTCTCCTGTACAGTGAGAAACAGAACTACACTTCCCAACAACAGAACTACACTTCCCAACAACAGAACTACACTTCCCAACAACAGCCAGGGGAAGGACTGGGTCTCCTGTACAGTGAGAAACAGAACTACACTTCCCAACAACAGAACTACACTTCCCAACAACAGAACTACACTTCCCAACAACAGCCAAGGGAAGGACTGGCTCTCTCATTCAGTGAGGCAAAAACAGAAATAAACTTCCCAACAAAAGAGCAGTTTCAGTTGCAACAGCTTTTTGTTGAGTAGAGAAAATGACCTGAGACCAGAGAGAAAGACTCGAGAAACAGAGAAAGAGACCTGAGAACAGAACCCTAACCCTAACTAACCCGAACCCTATCTAACCCTAATTAACCCTAACCATAACTAACCCTAACCAACCCTAACTAACCCTATCCCCTAACCCTAACCAACCCTAACCCTATCCAACCCTAACCAACACCAACCCTAACCAACACTAACCAACCCTAACTAGCCCTATCCCCTAACCATAACCAACCCTAACCCTATCTAACCCTAACTAACCCTAACCAACACCAACCCTAACCAACACCAACCCTAACCCTATCTAACCATAACTAACCCTAACACTAACCCTAACCAACCCTAATTAACCCTAAAACAGGTACCACAACCTCGACCTAAAGATACCGGCTGAGCTGTAGCTCTGAACTCTGAGCAAAACAATTCAGCTGCTTATAAGGGCTTATAAGGGCTTATAAGGCTGCTTATAAGGGCTTATAAGGGCTTATAAGGGCTACTGAGCAGGTGTAGCTCATCTGGCTTGATTAGCCCGTCAATGCAAAGTATACAAATCAACCAAAATCAGAACAAAAACAGGTTTATGTGGCCATCACTATGCCACACCTCTCTGCACCACTGCTGTATATGCCATGTCACCGGTTACATTTG
Source organism: Brachyhypopomus occidentalis (assembly GCA_020368025.1). Taxonomy (NCBI): domain Eukaryota; kingdom Metazoa; phylum Chordata; class Actinopteri; order Gymnotiformes; family Hypopomidae; genus Brachyhypopomus; species Brachyhypopomus occidentalis. The sequence goes on along the minus strand of JAGXOD010001396.1, from coordinate 451,160 downwards.
AGGTTTAAAATGATGTCGGGCCAGGCGGAAGTCAGGTCTCTCTTAAAGAGAGGAAGCTGTTCATGATGCATTTGTTATTTGTATGGTCCAACACCATATAGGCAAGCTTCTGAATTTGCCCCTCTGAACCATTTGACCTGTGCGCATTACTGCATTGACCTGTTTCCACTTAGATTTGAGGGTTAAAATGATGTTGGGCTAAAATCAGGCTCCTCTCATAGGGAGGGTTCTGTTATTTATGATGCATTTGTTATTTCTCAGACCCACCATCAATAAGGCCTTCTGTAAGACTCTGAATTTGCCCCATTAAATCCATTCACCTATATGCCCTCTGCTCAATATGCCATGTTGTGATGGTAACAATATGCTTAGACCCTCGCCAAAATCACATGCTCCTCACACAAAGAGACTCATTCCCTACTGAAAATATGCTGTGTCTAGTTATTAAACTCTAAAAGCTGAGCTGGTATTTCTAGAACAGCATGTGTCATTTTTCTGTTTTTAGTTTTCAAATCTAAAAACAAGAATCTTTCTAAGAATATGTTTTCCTTACATTAGAAATGTAGTCTAAATCAATTATCATGTACAAATTGCATACGATGGTGGTGTGGTGGTGTGGTGGTTAGCACTGTCGCCTCACAGCAAGGCGGTCTGGGTTTGATTCTCGGTCTGGGCTGCTCGGTGTGGAGTTTGCATGTTCTCCCTGTGCCTGCGTGGGTTTTCTCCGGGTCCTCCGGTTTCCTCCCACAGTCCAAAGACATGCATGTTAGGTTGATTGGTCACTCTAGATTGCCCGTAGGTGTGAGTGTGTGTGTGCGTGTTGGCCATGTGGTGGACTGGCGAACTGCCCATGGTGTACCCTGCCTTCGCCCAGAGATACTGGGATTGGCTTCAGCCCCCCCCCCGTGACCCTGACTAGCGGGAATAAGCGGTACGATTGGAATGACTTGAAATAGAAACCATTTTACAAAAGAAATGATTTCATTATATTTTAACATTTTTTCTACATTCACAAAATCAGTAAGGGAAACAATAACCTCTTAAATGCATGATCCTATGCTCATTTGCTTCATCTATCTGTTAAACAAAGTGTGCAGCAAACACGCGTTGTGAACACACCCTTTATGAATAAGGAACCAACTTCAGCATCGTGAGTCTTCCAGACACCAGATGATTCACATTTCTGGTGTTAACACATTCTCAGTGCACCTGAGCTGTGTGTTCAGAGTGATTAAAGGAATGACTCGAGTATGTTGCGAGACGGGACATGGCAAAAAAAATGTGGATATTCTGGTGTGTCCTGACAAATGGACGGAGAAACGCCAACACATTATATTTATAGGGAACTTTTACGTCATTTTAAACTGTGAGCTCAAAGATTCAGGCAGACTTGTTAGACTGGTCAATCCCCTGCCCCTTATTAACATAATAAAACCCCCTAACCAGTATAACACATTCTGGTATCTGTTAAAGCAAGCGTGCATGTGATGTCCATGTGAAACCATTTAACCAGTTGCAACAGCTTTTTGTTGAGTAGAGAAAATGACCCGAGACCAGAGAGAAAGACTCGAGAAACAGAGAAAGAGACCTGAGAACAGAACCCTAACCCTAACTAACCCGAACCCTATCTAACCCTAATTAACCCGAACCCTATCTAACCCTAATTAACCCTAACCATAACTAACCCTAACCAACCCTAACTAACCCTATCCCCTAACCCTAACCCTATCCAACCCTAATTAACCCTAACCAACACCAACCCTAACCAACACTAACCAAATCCCCTAACCATAACCAATCCTAACTAACCCTAACCATAACCAACCCTAACACTAACCCTAACCAACCCTAACCCTAATTAACCCTAACCCTAATTAACCCTAACCCTAATTAACCCTAACCATAATTAACCCTAAAACAGGTACCACAACCTCGACCTAAAGATACCGGCTGAGCTGTAGCTCTGAACTCTGAGCAAAACAATTCAGCTGCTTATAAGGGCTTATAAGGGCTTATAAGGCTGCTTATAAGGGCTTATAAGGCTGCTTATAAGGGCTTATAAGGGCTTATAAGGCTGCTTATAAGGCTGCTTATAAGGGCTTATAAGGCTGCTTATAAGGGCTTATAAGGGCTACTGAGCAGGTGTAGCTCATCTGGCTTGATTAGCCCGTCAATGCAAAGTATACAAATCAACCAAAATCAGAACAAAAACAGGTTTATGTGGCCATCACTATGCCACACCTCTCTGCACACTGCTGTATATGCCATGTCACCGGTTACATTTGAGGTTTAAAATGATGTCGGGCCAGGCGGAAGTCAGGTCTCTCTTAAAGAGAGGAAGCTGTTCATGATGCATTTGTTATTTGTATGGTCCAACACCATATAGGCAAGCTTCTGAATTTGCCCCTCTGAACCATTTGACCTGTGCGCATTACTGCATTGACCTGTTTCCAGTTAGATTTGAGGGCTAAAATGATGTTGGGCTAAATCAGGCTCCTCTCATAGGGAGGGTCCTGTTATTTATGATGCATTTGTTATTTCTCAGGCCCACCATCAATAAGGCCTTCGGTAAGACTCTGAATTTGCCCCATTAAATCCATTCGCCTATATGCCCTCTGCTCAATATGCCATGTTGTGATGGTAACAATATGCTTAGACCCTCGCCAAAATCACATGCTCCTCACACAAAGAGACTCATTCCCTACTGAAAATATGCTGTGTCTAGTTATTAAAATCTAAAAGCTGAGCTGGTATTTCTAGAACAGCATGTGTCATTTTTCTGTTTTTAGTTTTCAAATCTAAAAACAAGAGTCTTTCTAAGAATATGTTTTCCTTACATTAGAAATGTAGTCTAAATCAATTATCATGTACAAATTGCATACGATGGTGGTGTGGTGGTGTGGTGGTTAGCACTGTCGCCTCACAGCAAGGCGGTCTGGGTTCAATTCTCGGTCTGGGCTGCTCTGTGTGGAGTTTGCATGTTCTCCCTGTGCCTGCGTGGGTTTTCTCCGGGTACTCCGGTTTCCTCCCACAGTCCAAAGACATGCATGTTAGGTTGATTGGTCACTCTAGATTGCCCGTAGGTGTGAGTGTGTGTGTGCGTGTTGGCCATGTGGTGGACTGGCAAACTGCCCATGGTGTACCCTGCCTTCGCCCAGAGATACTGGGATTGGCTTCAGCCCCCCCCCCGTGACCCTGACTAGCGGGAATAAGTGGTACGATTGGAATGACTTGAAATAGAAACCATTTTACAAAAGAAATGATTTCATTATATTTTAAAAATTTTTTTTCTACATTCACAAAATCAGTAAGGGAAACAATAACCTCTTAAATGCATGATCCTATGCTCATTTGCTTCATCTATCTGTTAAACAAAGTGTGCAGCAAACACGCGTTGTGAACACACCCTTTATGAATAAGGAACCAACTTCAGCATCGTGAGTCTTCCAGACACCAGATGATTCACATTTCTGGTGTTAACACATTCTCAGTGCACCTGAGCTGTGTGTTCAGAGTGATTAAAGGAATGACTCGAGTATGTTGCGAGACGGGACATGGCAAAAAATGTGGATATTCTGGTGTGTCCTGACAAATGGACGGAGAAACGCCAACACATTATATTTATAGGGAACTTTTACGTCATTTTAAACTGTGAGCTCAAAGATTCAGGCAGACTTGTTAGACTGGTCAATCCCCTGTCCCTTATTAACATAATAAAAAACCCCTAACCAGTATAACACATTCTGGTATCTGTTAAAGCAAGTGTGCATGTGATGTCCATGTGAAACCAATTAACCATAACTGTGGTGTCACGGTTCAGCCCCAGACTCCTCCCTTCGGGCGTGTGTTTGTGTAGTCTGTGTCTATGTGTTATGATATATGTACTACCTGTGGGTGTGTTTGTGTAGTCTGTGTCTATGTGTTATGAGATATGTACTACCTGTGGGTGTGTAGTCTGTGTCTATGTGTTACGATATATGTACTACCTGTGGGTGTGTAGTCTGTGTCTATGTGTTACGATATATGTACTACCTGTGGGTGTGTAGTCTGTGTCTATGTGTTACGATATATGTACTACCTGTGGGTGTGTTTGTGTAGTCTGTGTCTATGTGTTACGATATATGTACTACCTGTGGGTGTGTTTGTGTAGTCTGTGTCTATGTGTTACGATATATGTACTACCTGTGGGTGTGTTTGTGTAGTCTGTGTCTGTGTGTTATGATATATGTACTACCTGTGGGTGTGTTTGTGTAGTCTGTGTCTGTGTGTTATGATATATGTACTACCTGTGGGTGTGTTTGTGTAGTCTGTGTCTGTGTGTTATGATATATGTACTACCTGTGGGTGTGTTTGTGTAGTCTGTGTCTGTGTGTTATGATATATGTACTACCTGTGGGTGTGTTTGTGTAGTCTGTGTCTGTGTGTTATGATATATGTACTACCTGTGGGTGTGTTTGTGTCTGTGTCTGTGTGTAGTCTGTGTCTGTGTGTTATGATATATGTACTACCTGTGGGTGTGTTTGTGTAGTCTGTGTCTATGTGTTATGATATATGTACTACCTGTGGGTGTGTTTGTGTAGTCTGTGTCTATGTGTTATGATATATGTACTACCTGTGGGTGTGTTTGTGTAGTCTGTGTCTATGTGTTATGATATATGTACTACCTGTGGGTGTGGTTGGTTGTGTACGTGTTCTCATGTCTCGTTAGTCTAATGTGTTACAGGCTTGTAAAGTATATATTGTGTGAGTTAGTCCTGTCCCGGGCTCGTGTGTCCCGCGTTCGTCTTTGTGAGTCCGCATAGTTAAGTGTTGCGTATTTGCTAAAGCGCTACATGCGCTGTATGTGTTACGCTAATAAAGCTGCGTGTTGAATGCTACTCATCTCTGCATCCTCACAACGTCACACATTACATGTGGGTAGTGCTGAAATGCGTTTGAGACCATCACCTGGCACTAGTGTAGTCTTCCAGCTCTGAACACGTTTGGGAATGACACCATTATGGAATAGTTCTGATTGTATACGCCTCCTTTGGGAACACGCCTGTATGAGGGATATATTTTACTCCAACTGGAAAAACAAGTTTCACTTCTGTTAAGGAGACCAAGGAGAACACACGTCAAGAAGGTAACTACGTATCTTCTACCTCTATAAGTTAAGGTCACATTTAAAAGACTAAAGAATTGTCTACCCAAACATTTCGCTTATGTGAAGCTGTCGTGTTTTTTACCTTGACTCTAACTGGTATAAATTTGTTTCACAGTTATTCAGTGATTGAAATATCTGATGTAGCTGAAAATGTTATTGTAGAAAATGTGTGTAAATATTCTAAACCAAAGTTTGGATTTTATCTTTTGTAACACATTTATCTGGCGTTATCGGTGATCTTTTCTCTTCGCCTAAGAACTGCGTGGCAGACACTGCTGTTCATGTTAACTGCGTGGCAGACACTGCTGTTCATGTTAACTGCGTGGCAGACACTGCTGTTCATGTTAACTGCGTGGCAGACACTGCTGTTCATGTTAACTGCATGGCAGACACTGCTGTTCATGTTCTACATAAACAGTGACTGGAAAATCAAACCTGGTGAAACCTTTAACCACAACAGGCCCTTTGCCTTCTGTTTGATCTCTCCAACTCCGTCTACTCTAAGGGGGAGCAGGTAAACTATATTATATGTATTATATATTATAATATTCAACCTTTTCAAAAAGAGTGGACAAGAAAATTACAGATGGATTAACGGTCATTACCCAAGTAGACGGTGTCAAGAGAATGTGCCTTTTCAGAATAGAGACAACATTAGCAGTTCTCACAGGGAAAGGATCTGAAGTTTGTAGGACTTTCCATGTGGGAACAAAAAGGAAGTGATGTATGTGCCAGGTCATTAATATTTAATGAGTATTTAAATTAGCATTAACAAGATTTCAGAATCAGAATCACTTTATTTCGCCAAGTATGCTGCACATACGAGGAACTTTCCTTGGTGAGAGCAACATGTGTATGACATACACAAGCACACAAGACTAGAAAATATGAAATACAATAAATATATACTGGATATGTAGAGACTGAGTGCATCTTGTTATATATACACACATACAGTGTATATATATATATATATATAACTACGTAGTTAAGTGTTATATATTATATATATATATATATATATATATATATAAAAAATATATGAGTCTTCTGCATGTGTGAATTTCCACCGCCATCTCATTTTCTCTTACAGAACACATTTGGAGTGCACACAGAAATGGTCTGTACAAGCGTAACAGCACCATCTCCTTGAGCTGAGCTATACTCATTTGGGCACGATAGTCTTTAAAACCCCCAAGCCCTCCTGCTTTGTTCCCGCTGAAGCAGCGATGCCCCATCTGAACTCCGACACGAGCGAAGCCGTTCAGGCGTCGGGCGAATCCAACATTAGAAAAGCAGCTAAAAAAGCAAAAAGACAAGTGGACCATTTACTTCACGTCTCGCTGAACATCGCCGTAACGGGGGACTCGGGCGCAGGGAAGTCGTCTTTCATCAATGCCATTAGAGGCCTGGAGGACGATGAACAAGGTGCTGCCAAAACTGGAGTTACTGAAACTACCAAAGAACCAAACGCGTACCAACACCCCACAATGCCCAACGTGACGTTCTGGGACCTGCCTGGAATTGGAACTCCAAACTTCAAGGCAAAGTCGTACCTTAAAGACGTTAAAATTAATACATACGACTTCTTCATGATTGTCTCATCAGAGAGGTTCAGAGAGAATGACAAAATGCTCGCGAAAGAGATCCAGAGGAAGAAGAAGCTGTTTTACTTCATCAGGTCAAAGGTAGACAACGATCTTCGTGCAGAAGGAAGTAAAACACACTTCAGCGCAGAGGAGACACTGTCGAAAATTAAAAGCAACTGCGAGGAGAATTTGAAGGAAATCAGGAGTCCCAAAGTCTTCCTCATTTCCTCCAAGGACGTATGTGCCTTTGACTTTGAGAAGCTTGTGGACACTCTGGTGTTGGAGCTTCCTCAACATAAACAAAACGCTCTGCTGCAGTCAGTGCCCATCAGCTCCATGGCGATGCTGGAGAAGAAGATACGCATGTTTGAGAAGGCGGCGTGGGCAGCTGCGTTTGTTTCAGGTGCAGTTGCCGTGGCTCCCGTGCCTGGACTCTCAGTAGCATGTGATGCAGGCATTTTACTGGCTTTCTTCACCAGCTGCTACTACTCATTTGGCCTTGATGAGGAATCGCTCGACAAACTCTCGAAGAGAGTGGACAGACCGTCCCTGAGAGCCCTGATAAAGTCAAAGCTTGTGTTAGGGCTGGCAGCAAAATCAGCTGCTAGACAGGAAATCTGTGCACTGTCAGGAGGAGCCACAGTGGAGTATCTGTGCAGTCTGGTGCCTGGAGTGGGCAGCGCTGTAGCAGCAGTGGTGTCGTTTGGGCTCACATACAAACTCCTGCGGAACGGGCTGAAAGAGCTGGCAGATACAGCACGAACTGTGCTGACAGAGGCTGGACTACAGTAATGACACGAACTGTGCCGACAGAGGCGGGACTACAGTAATGACACGAACTGTGCTGACAGAGGCGGGACTACAGTAATGACACGAACTGTGCTGACAGAGGCGGGACTACAGTAATGACACGAGCTGTGCCGACAGAGGCTGGACTACAGTAATGACATGAACTGTGCCGACAGAGGCGGGACTACAGTAATGACACGAACTGTGCTGACAGAGGCTGGACTACAGTAATGACACGAACTGTGCCGACAGAGGCGGGACTACAGTAATGACACAAACTGTGCCGACAGAGGCGGGACTACAGTAATGACACGAACTGTGCCGACAGAGGCTGGACTACAGTAATGACACGAACTGTGCCGACAGAGGCGGGACTACAGTAATGACACGAACTGTGCCGACAGAGGCGGGACTACAGTAATGACACGAACTTACAGTCTACATACATTACATGACTTTTGATAAACACTGTTGTCCTGTATAATGGCTTGCTGGATCTCTCTCAGCCATATGGCATTACATACACATACATTACAGTAGAGTGCACACTTTTGAATTACAAACCTGTTTTCTCTATAAAATGTTTGAACGATTTAAGACACAGTTGTTCTTCCAATATTCGGCTGCACCCAGCGACCAGCTTCAGCCATTGATTTATATAATTTAAAACATGGTCCACAATTGATGCCCTTATTTCATCTTAGTTAGGAAAAGTTAGGATAAATTACGAAAATGTAAAAAAAAAAAATAGTAAAATTATGCCTCAGAGATTATGACATGTTCAGCAGTTTTGCATGTAATGACCTAGGCAATTAATTAAATAAAATGTGCCATATTTGTCAATTATGATTTTCACCCCAATCAAAACTGGTCCTCCACATGTACCCATCTGTGCAGAACACACTAGTTAGTTTTGGAAGGCAAGACAATTCAACAGTCAGTAGAACACATTTTGATAAACATGACATAAGCGATTGATAAAACAAAAAACAGCAGACAATTGTCCATGAGCATTTACATGAATGTACAAAAGCATTTACATGAATGTACAAAAGCATTTACATGAATGTACAAAAGCATTTACAAACTGTCAAACACAATGAGGAATGATATGATGTGCACAAGTGACAAGGAGATGTGGAGACTGAATGAACAGTTTTGAGAATTTAAATTCTGACCTGAGAACTTAACCAAATCGAACCAAAACCTCCTTTCTTTATCTTGAATCATTTCTTATCATTTCTTTTAAATGATTTAAATAAGTAAATGGTATTTTATATTTTATTTATCAAGATAGTTACTCCACTGTGATAGGGTTCATTTTAAGTTTACTGTTGACATGATAATGTCAACTGTATATGATGTATAGTGTGTAGCTGTCGTGGTTAGCCTGCCCCCACCTGTCATGAGTGTTTGTTTATGTACCGTGTGCGTTCGGTCCGTCAGTTGTAGTCCCTCCCCGTGCTCTGTTCTTTGTGTTCAAGTATGTGTTTGCATGTTGGACATGACCCTGAATTTGAAACGCCGCTTAATACGTCTCGCTCCCCTCAGCAATTCTGCCTCCTCACTAAACCTGCAGAGTGTTACAGTGTTGATCCAGCAGGGGGAGTCAGGAGTGGACAGAGAAGCTTAATAAACATCGTTTACTGCAGAGAAGTGTGGTGTAGCAGCATCAGTACGTTTACTGCAGAGAAGTGTGGTGTAGCAGCATCAGTACGTTTACTGCAGAGAAGTGTGGTGTAGCAGCATCAGTACGTTTACTGCAGAGAAGTGTGGTGTAGCAGCATCAGTACGTTTACTGCAGAGAAGTGTGGTGTAGCAACATCAGTACGTTTACTGCAGAGAAGTGTGGTGTAGCAGCATCAGTACGTTTACTGCAGAGAAGTGTGGTGTAGCAGCATCAGTACGTTTACTGCAGAGAAGTGTGGTTTATCAACATCAGTACGTTTACTGCAGAGAAGTGTGGTGTAGCAACATCAGTACGTTTACTGCAGAGAAGTGTGGTGTAGCAGCATCAGTACGTTTACTGCAGAGAAGTGTGGTTTATCAACATCAGTACGTTTACTGCAGAGAAGTGTGGTGTAGCAACATCAGTACGTTTACTGCAGAGAAGGGTGGTGTAGCAGCATCAGTACGTTTACTGCAGAGAAGTGTGGTGTAGCAACATCAGTACGTTTACTGCAGAGAAGTGTGGTGTAGCAACATCAGTACGTTTACTGCAGAGAATTGTGGTGTAGCAACATCAGTACGTTTACTGCAGAGAAGGGTGGTGCAGCACTGGTTTGGCCATTCATCATCTTGAGGTTCACGGCTCCACGAAATTTGGTTGTGCAACCTCAGCATAACCCTCCTATTTTTGGTAAAGTTTCAGAGTTGGAATTAGACGATTTAGGGGGAGTTTAGCGCAGCCATTGTAGCCTTGCGATGGCGTGTGTGCCCGGGGGAGATAACAGAACTGCTGACTCACTGTGGGAGACGTGAAGCGGTGGGGGTGGGGTATCTACTTCAGGGCTACTTGTTTTGTGGTTAACCTCCAAGTGAGATTATCAGAGATGTGCACCCTCGTGGAGTTAAAGCAGGAGGTCACCACAAGAGCTGCCAGCTAGGCAGTATGGTGCTGGTGTTCCTGAACCCGGCACCAGAGTTTGATTCTACCAGATTGTTTTGTTGTTTTGCCATTGTGTGTTTTTATCACAAGCTTGAAGTATTCACCCCTCAACATGGAAGAGTACACGATGGACGTGTGCTCATCAGGAGTGTAGAGTAGTGATAAGAGCTGTACTTTACTGAATGGCAGTATGTTGTGTTACTTTCACTGTAACATAAGCAACATGTTGCTAGTTTAGCTTCCAGACTTCTCCCTTACACTAAAGTCTCAGAACACATTATGCCCGTTTTACGCCATGTAAACCAGCCTTACGTGTTGGGGGTCTACCGGCTCAAAATTATGAAGTGACATTCTGTCGAGGAGTAGACTCAGAGTCTGCTCATGTTGTTTGCATGAGGACCTCTCCTCTAATCAGATGTTCTGTAGATAACCACTAACCAATCAACACTCAAGCTCCTGTTCTTGTGTAGTCATGTTAGACCATCGGTCGTGTTTGGGAGGGGTGGTTACAAAAACCTGGATAAAAGAAGAAGCCTGTTCTACTGATTTCATAAACACTCAACACATGAGCGGTCTGCTGTCTCCCTGTACCTCCACACACACCTTGGTGAGTTTTCACCCGACACTACCACTGCCACATTCATGCGTTTACATGCATTTAGTTTTTAAGGAAAATGTAAAACGGATTTTATACATTGAATTCCTGACTACCAAGAGTGTAAATTTAAATATATATAATAGTCACTGAGCATTCACTAGATTGTCAGAGTATATCATAATATAAAGTCCACTGAAACTGGGGCATACTTTGCTTTAGCTTTCTGGCTTGCTAGCTAGTTGTGACAGCGAACGCGTAATTTCTCCATTTTTGTGCCCCTCCAGGACTGTGCATGGCATGAGTCATTGTGTAAATATCAAAGTTGATCAGAGATATCCTATGCCTTACTAACTATAACCACAATTAGTAAGCTAATTCTATAACTAGAAGGTAACGTTATGTAAGATCCAATAATTATCTTGAGGACCTGTACAATATGGTTTTCAACCAAATTGTAGAGATTGTGACATTTTATGGTCTACGAAAGTACTGAAACTGCAGCTTGAACTGTTTTTTGCAGGAGACATTTGTGTGACAAGTTCAAAGCCAAGATGTGCAATTAAAGAAGACAGATACCAACTGGAGATTGACAGCAACAATGGCCAATCAGGACACTGAAGTAACTGAAACACTTCAGGCATCAGGAGAACCAACTTTAAAAAGAGCAGCTGAAAAGGCACAAGACCATGTTGACGGGTTGTTTAAAGTCTCTGTGAACATCGCTGTAATGGGCGATTCAGGAGCAGGAAAGTCTTTTATCAACATGGTTAGAGGTCTGGGTGATGAAGATGAAGGTGCGGCTGAAACTGGAGTTACTGAACCCACTAAACAACCAACCCCGTACCAACACCCCACAATGCCCCACGTGACATTTTGGGACCTGCCTGGAATTGGAAGCTCAAACTTTAAGGCAAAGTCGTACCTTAAAGACGTGAAATTTGACACCTATGACTTCTTCCTCATTATCTCATCAGAGAGGTTCAGAGAGAATGACAAAATGCTCGCTAAAGAGATCCAGAAAATGAGGAAGAAGTTTTACTTCGTCAGGTCAAAGATAGACAACGACATCTGGGCAGAAGAAGGGAGGAAAGGTTTTGACAGAGAGGAGACGCTGTCAAGGATCAGAGCAAACTGTCAGGAAAACCTGAAGGATTTAGGAAACCCCCAAATATTCCTCATATCCTCTAAACGTTTAAAGGACTTTGATTTTGAAAGGCTTTGTGACGCCATCATATCAGATCTTCCATCAATAAAGCAAAGCGCTCTGCTGCAGTCTGTGCCCATCAGCTCCATGGCGATGCTGGAGAAGAAGATACGCATGTTTAAGAAGGCGGCGTGGGCAGCTGCGTTGGTCTCAGGTGCAGTTGCCGTGGCTCCTGTGCCTGGACTCTCACTAGCATGTGACACAGGCATTTTACTGGCTTTCTTCACCAGGTGCTACTACTCATTTGGCCTTGATGACAAATCACTCAAAAAACTGTCAGAACAAGTGAAGAAACCGTCTCTGAAACACCTGATCAAGTCTCCTCTAGTGCTGGGACTGGCGTCCAACTCAGCAGCAAGACTCAGACTGTCCTCATTATCAGGAAAAGCTGCAGTGGAGTATCTGTGCAGCCTGGTGCCTGGAGTGGGCAGCGCTGTAGCAGCAGTGATGTCGTTTGGTTTAACACACAGACTCCTGAAGAACGGGCTGAAAGAGCTGGCAGATACAGCACGAACTGTGCTGACAGAGGCGGGACTACAGTAATGACACGAACTGTGCTGACAGAGGCGGGACTACAGTAATGACACGAGCTGTGCTGACAGAGGCGGGACTACAGTAATGACACGAACTGTGCCGACAGAGGCGGGACTACAGTAATGACACGAACTGTGCTGACAGAGGCGGGACTACAGTAATGACACGAACTGTGCCGACAGAGGCGGGACTACAGTAATGACACGAACTGTGCCGACAGAGGCGGGACTACATTAATGACACGAACTGTGCCGACAGAGGCGGGACTACAGTAATGACACGAACTGTGCCGACAGAGGCGGGACTACAGTAATGACACGAGCTGTGCTGACAGAGGCGGGACTACAGTAATGACACGAGCTGTGCTGACAGAGGCGGGACTACAGTAATGACACGAGCTGTGCTGACAGAGGCGGGACTACAGTAATGACACGAGCTGTGCTGACAGAGGCTGGACTACAGTAATGACACGAACTGTGCCGACAGAGGCGGGACTACAGTAATGACACGAACTGTGCCGACAGAGGCGGGACTACAGTAATGACACGAGCTGTGCCGACAGAGGCGGGACTACAGTAATGACACGAGCTGTGCTGACAGAGGCTGGACTACAGTAATGACACGAACTGTGCCGACAGAGGCGGGACTATAGTAATGACACGAACTGTGCCGACAGAGGCGGGACTACAGTAATGACACGAGCTGTGCTGACAGAGGCGGGACTACAGTAATGACACGAACTGTGCTGACAGAGGCGGGACTACAGTAAACAAGCAACACTTATGGATGGTCAAAAACAAGAACAGACAAAGATATGAACTAAAACACACAGTGATGACAATTTGCACTCCATGACAATTGTTCAGTAACAGATGATACAGCTGTTCATAATTTCAACATGTTGAATTAAAGGGATAATGCTGTGAACAAAGACATCTCCATTCGTTAATCTGTATAGTGTTGATTCCTCTGTTCTTGTATCATTTCATCGCATCTGTTTTCTCCAAGGGAAGATGCGGAGCTGCAAGGAATCATTCAAGATGATTCGTCATTTTACCAAAGGGAGGATTTTCATTTTACTAAAGCAGTTCTTAACTGTAATGTGAACTGTACAGTGTGAACTGCAGAGTGTGAACTGCAGAGTGTGAACTGCAGAGTGTGAACTGTACAGTGTGAACTGCAGAGTGTGAACTGCAGAGTGTGAACTGTACAGTGTGAACTGCAGAGTGTGAACTGCAGAGTGGCTTGTAAGTGGTTTTATTTGAAGGTGGATACCGTCTACTGAAGGTGGATACCGTCTACTGAAGGTGGATACCGTCTACTGAAGGTGGATACCGTCTACTGAAGGTGGATACCGTCTACTCCAGACTCCATAACATTCATGGTCACTATTGTCAAAGTTTGGTGAAATTGTGTTCCACCAAACACAACTTACAAACAAAATTCATAAACTATCTTCATTTCCACAAATACAACAAAGGCCAATTCGGGGCACTTCAGGATGATGATACGCAGAGTCACCCAATGACCTCAGAGATATTTTGTGAATGGCCAGATGCGATTTTTACGTTTGTTTGCTCTTCCAAAGTATCCAAGATGTTTTCCCAACCTGAATTTTGACTTGAACTCCTCAACCTTAACTTGGTCAACCTGAACCTGAATTTCAACTTGAATTTTTCAGAATCAGAATCAGAAATACTTTATTGATCCCAGAGGGAAATTGCAATTTTTACAGTAGCAGCCATTTAGAATAAACACTCTAATAATAATTTACAACAAAAGATAAATTTGCAATATGTACACATATATAAAGTCCTATAATACAATAATAAAAAATAAAATTAAGTGTAATGTGGCTGTGGCTATAATAAGTACAGATAAACAGCAGTAAGTGTTCAGAGGTAAAAAAGATTATTGCACATTTGAGTTGTCGCCATATAATTAAATTCCTTTTACTGTTATTACTGTACATGTGAATAGTGTCGTACTCTAAGGGAGGAGTTATAAAGTCTGATGGCCACAGGTAGGAATGACCTCCTGTGACGTTCTGTAGTGCATTTGGGTTGAATGAGTCTTGCACTGAATGTGCTCCTGTGTCTCATCACTGTGTGATAGAGTGGATGGGAGCCGTTATCCATGATTGCCTGAAGCTTAGACAGCGTCCTCCTCTCCGACACTGCCATCAGAGAGTCCAGCTCCACACCCACCACATCACTGGCTTTGCGGATCAGTTTGTTGAGTCTGTTGGAGTCTGCCACCCTCAGCCTGCTGCCCCAGCATGCAACAGCATATAGGATGGCACTCGCCACCACAGACTCATAAAAGATCCTCAGCATAGTCCTGCAGATGTTGAATGACCTCAGACGCCTCAGAAAATATAGACGACTTTGGCCCTTCTTGTAGAGGGCGTCAGTGTTCTTAGCCCAGTCCAGCTACAAGAAGGGCCAAAGTCGTCTATATTTTTGGATACCTGACTAAATTTCACAGACCTTCCCCCCCAAGAAATCATGGTTTCAGGTTACACTGAAATATCTCCATATATCTCCATATATCACCCCCAAAAAGTGCACTCCTACACATGTGGTCAAATCGCTTAGCATGGGACTGAGTTATGAGGGCAGAATAATATTTCTGAAAGGAACACCATGGCCTGGGAAAGAACAGCTACCGTGGACCGGACACTGAAAGGCGAAGGAGTGGATAAACCAGCGAAAGGATTCAACGAGACAAATTTCAGGGTTGTTTTTCTGCTTCTGCTTTACCGACGATGGCAAGACAGTGAACAGGCCTACAATGTTATTTCATTTAATCTTTGCCAGCTTTAAGTATTTGTGTGATTCAGACTTAATGTTACATATGTACAAATGCTTTTAAGATTTACTAGTTTAACAGTTTGTGTTGATTTTTGCTGTTATTGATAAATATTGTTTCACTATATTTGATGTTTGTCTCACTGTTGAAAGCCATTTTTTGCAGAGTCATTTACCGACTTACATCATTGAGATACGTTATTAAGAGCATCATTGGGTAAGAAATCGAGTAAAATACAGAAACCCCTATGTAACGCTGCGGTGTGGTGTGATCAGGGGCGAACACACGTTGAAGTAGAGCGTATAGTATCTAGTGAGGGGCAAGTGAAGCTTCATGAATCAGCGAGACTTTCCTAACAATTGTGCCGAAAAAGATTTGAAGCTTCAAGGCTTCAGTGAAGGTGACATCTGGTGGCCAACTGAAGCCATAGCACCCTCTAAAAAGTATCACTGGAGCAATGGCACCGTTTCAATCCTATGACAACAATACAAGTTCAGAAAAGTCTGAGTGGTCATTCAAGTGTTTTGTTCAATCATACCACATAATGATTATATTGTCATTACAATAAAATATGCAGATGCTCTCCCCCATACTCTAACACATTCCTGATTAACCCATCGAATACATTCTGATTATATTAAGGGTTAAATGTTGGTTAAGTGTGATGTGTATATATATATTTATATCTTATATAGCCGGTATGGCACCAAACCACTCAAACCTGCCAAGCTGCCATTGGCTCAATACGCATTGAAACACCGTGAGCCAGTGACACACTTTTTGATGCAATGAAGCGCAAAGGGAAACAGCGATGATGTTCGAAGCTTCAACACTCAAACACTTAAACCTCAACACGTTGACAAACCTAGCATACACAGACTCTCAGTCATATTAAACAACCAGGCTAACACCATGAACAAACGACCACGCAAGTCACACAGCCAGACTATAGACAGGACACGGACTACACAAATAACGACAATAAACACCAACACATGAATCTAGACAGACCAAGACGAATACAAATCAGATCTAACAAGAAACACGCGATATAAACTTAACACATACTAGAACAGACAGAAGAAACGACATAAAACTTGAAACCTAACGAACTCTAAATACGTATAAACGAAACAGACATATCCAAACAAAGTACGAAGCCTAAACCAGATATACTTAGAATTAGAAGCGGACACAGGGATCTGTCAACAGGAATAACCGCATATGTAACAGGTCTTGTGCGTGCGTGCACATGTGGACTCGGCTTCTCTGCCCTCCAGACACACAGACACAGAAGCAGTAGCGGTAATAACACGGAAAGGCATCGGCATCTTACGTAAATGTTACGCTGGCATATGCCATTGACATCGGCATCTTACGTACAGGTGACAGTGGCATATGCCATTGACATCGGCATCTTACGTACAGGTGACAGTGGCATATGCCACTCACATCGACATCTTACGTACGGGTGACAGTGGCATATCGCATTTACATCGACATCTTACGTTTAGGTGAAAAACTGCGGTAAAGTTGGTTTCACGTTCGCACATTCGGAATTCCTTCTTCAATAACTTTAAGACAATATTAGCAAAAGTGCCAAAATATGTAAATTCTTATTTCTGGCAACCAAAACAAACACCTACAACTTTATTTACGTCAGGAATATACGTATTTTAAATTGTAGACATTATTTTAGACATTATTTTAAATGCACTACTGTCACCGCTGCAAAGGCACCGTCTACAAATTACCTTAACACGGACTCAAGTGGCGGTCGTAAAGGCTCCAGAGCGCTGCACATTCTGGGTTTTTTTTGCAATAATTTCAATAGCTTTTAAACGGTCCTTCATAAGACCACCAAACAAGTTGTATTACATAAAGTGCATGATGTACGACAATCTACAACTCTTAGCTAGGTACCTTGCACCTATTTGTGGTGGTCAGTTTTATATCTAAGAATTCCAATAGCTTTTTAACAGTCCGTCATAAGTTCACAAACAAATTGTATTAGACTACATAAAGTGCATCTTAAACAACAACATACAACTCTTTGGTGTGTATTTATACCTTATTTATAAATTTCAGTAGCTTTGAACAAAAACTACCCACCACAAATAGAGGTAAAATGTATTAATACCAATTCAAGAGGTTGTTGTTTAGGATGCACTAAATTTAATACAACTTGTTTGGTGGTCGTATGGTGTACCGGTTAAAAGCTATTGAAAAAAAACAGTGCGCAGTGCTCTGGGGCCTTTACGACCGCTACTTTCGTCCGGGTTTATGCATAGAAACAATTTAAATCGCCAATAGCATCTGTAGCGTCTTTATGTGCGTTTAAACGAGGGGAGTCGGAATTCGGCACAACACCGGCATAATCTAATAGGGTCCTGAGGTCCTTTCCAAGAGGAAAACAATTTGGCGACTCACTTGCTACTGGCACCTATAAATGACTTTCAAATAACTTTTCAGTAGCGTAAACATCTGTGTGCTAGCTAAACGTGCCAGTGTCTGAAAACAAAATGTCGTTGTCATATGCCACTGTCATCCGTACGTAAGATGCCGATGTCAATGGCATATGCCAGCGTAACCTTTACGTAAGATGCCGATGCCTTTCCGTGTTATTACTGCCTCTCCACAGAAGCTAAGAAACACAGTTAGGGGGCAAACCGAAGAAAATAAACTTACAGTCTGACTGGGAAAGCATGAAACATCAGACAAACTCAGACCAAATACAGCAAGACAGACTCAAATATAGAACAGAGCATAAAAAACATGAAACAACGGACTAGGAAATAACTAGCGGAGCGGACAAACAAACCACATTACCGAGAATATCAACCATGAACCTTAGCAAACAATAACCACGAACAATAACAATTATCCAAAATTGACACACAAACACTGACTGAAAACATGAGGTATATATATGTATACATATGTATATACTCATGTATACCCACTCCAGCTAAGACCACAGACCTAACCAGAAACAACTGTGTGGTAAAGTAAACTGACGAACAACAAAAGCACATGGAACACCAAAACACAGAAATGAATGACAGATGGACCAGAACTTGAAAACAAAGACAAGACTGACAGGTGAGGGCGGAGCAGCGCCAGGCAGGACGGAGACTCTCGAGTCCATACATGGTACAAACCCAGTGGAGATTCTGGAGTCTGTGGGGCCCTAGAAAGCATTAGGGGTCTTGGCTGAAGAATGGTTTATTGTGAACATTACTTTAATGTAAGTATTTGTCACCTTTCATAAAAGTAATTCAAACAAGGTGCTATGCGTTGCGATCACGTGACAGTAGGTGGCACAGAAGTAAGAGTCTTTATTATCTATAGGGTTCGGCTACAGTGTGGCATTGTAACTAAACACAGAGAACGGAAACTAGGTCACGACTCGACGATAGAACCAACAATAGTACATCAAGCAGGAACACAACAATAAAGCAGGACGTAACGCAAACGGAGAATTGACTACCACGACCATGACATGGTCGTGTCAAGACTTGTACTTGTGTTAAAATTGTAAAGCGACTTTGGGTATCTTGACAGGCGCTATGTAAATTGAATGTTTAATTTGTTCATTAATTTTAACTTATGAAATATATTTTCAGGTTTACTGTATTAACTCCACTGGTTAATGGTGGTTATTGTTTTTCTTTTTGAAGATGGTCCACATGTCACGGTGGCTGGTAGGAGAAGCCACCAGAGGGCGCGCGTGTGGACGCGTAGTCATAGCAACGCTACACACACACCCCCTCATCACAAACCACTCCCCTTATCACAATCCCCTCAGTACTAGCACCTGTGTCACATTTACTTTCTCCTTTCTTAAGCCCGCAGGTTCTGCCATCCAGTGCTGCACATTACTCAGCCTTCGCCTACGTGTTTGCACTGGAGTGCTTTAAGAAACACTAAAGTCGTGCTACGTCTGTGGTGCTAGTCCGCATTCCTTCAGTATCGTCTTTTCTTTTGCCTTTTGCCTTTTGGCCTGAGTCCTTTTGTTCTCTCTGTTTTCTATGGATAATAAATCCGTTCGCCCACAACCCCTGACTCCTGCTGTCCCTGATATGACGTCACAGAATGTGCAGCCTCAGGCAGCCGGGAGCGGTGAGCAAAACGCCTGGGAGACTCTCAACCTCCAGGGCATAATGTTGGGCAACCAACAGAGAGAAATCGAGGAGGTAAAGACCCTACTGCAAACCGTGACGGCGTGCCTACAGAACATGACCGCACAGGCGAATACTCAATCTACTAACCGGGAGAGTCTACGGCTGCCCATTGCCCCCCCCCAAACCGTACGAAGGGGATCCGGAGACGTGTGAGGGCTTCATGGTGCAGTGTGAACTCTATTTTACCTACCAGCAGCACCTGAGCCCACACGAAAAGGTTTCTACGTCATTTCGCGCCTGGCAGGTAAGGCCTTAACTTGGGCGGCTGCCCTGGTAACTAATGACTCTCCCCTTATAAAGGATTATGCTGCTTTCTCCGCTGAACTCCGGGAGGTTTTCCACCACCCGCGCCGTGGGAGAGCCAGTGGGCAGAGTTTGCTGTCCTTACGGCAGGGAACTCGCCAAGCAGTCGACTATGCTCTAGAATTCAGAACACTGGCGGCCGGTACGAACTGGAATGACGCGGCATTGGTGGACGTCTTCCTGGCGGGTCTGAGACCAGAACTGAGGGCAGAGATGGCGTGCAGGCAAGACTCACAGGATTTCAATTGTGTAGTGAGATTGGCCGTAACCTACGACCGATTAATACACGAACGGGGAAGCTACGCCCGGGCGAACCTGTGAGGTTGCCACCCCCACTGCAACGGAGGCTATGCCTACGATAGAACCTATGCAGTTGGGTGAATCGGGAGGTCCTAAGACGACCCCCCGAAAGCAAGGAGGAGGACCCAGGGTGAGTAGCTCCATGGTGGGGGGTTTACTGAATTTCCCCGTGACAATCACTCATAGGAACAATGTTGTGGACGTTTCCGCCCTAGTGGACTCGGGAGCGGCGGGGAACATCATAGACCCGGATCTGGCTCGCCGTCTCAAAGCTCCCCTGATCCGGCTGAAAAGACCCAGAAGAGTGTACGCGCTGGATGGTAGACCTGTGGGTGGCGGATGGATACGTTACCGCACCCCCCTTTGGTTGTCAACATTCAGGGCTTCACTACACATATTTCCTTTTTTGTTCTCTCCAAATTAACCCACACAATCACATTAGGGCTCCCCTGGTTACAGACGCACAATCCCTCTATAGACTGGGCTCACGGCAGTATAGAGAGATTATTCCCAGGTAAGCATAATGTCGAGAGTGAAGACGCGATGGCTCTCCTGTCCACATCAGTCGAGAGTCCGCTTGCCAATAGCCACCTGACATCCCCTCCTCAGTACCGCGACCTAGCAGAAGTATTCAGCCCCGGAAAAGCAGCTCAGCTTCCCCCTCATCGTCCCTGGGACTGTGCGATTAAGCTGAAGACCGGCAGTGTACCACCGAAGGGGCGTATCTACCCGCTGTCCCAGGCCGAGGAGTCCGCTATGCAGCGTTATGTCAGTGAGGCGTTAGCTCAGGGTTATATTGTTCCCTCCACCTCGCCAGCCTCAGCGAGCGTCTTCTTCGTCAAGAAGAAGGACGGGGGCTTGAGGTCATGCGTTGATTATCGAGGGCTCAATTCCCTCTTGGTGGGGTACTCGTACCCACTGCCGCTCGTGCCATCGGCATTGGAGCAGCTACGGGGGAGCGAGCTACTTCACCAAACTGGATCTTCGCAGCGCCTACAATCTCATCCGCATACGTGCCGGGATGAGTGGAAAACGGCATTTAGTACCTCAAAGGGGCACTACGAGTACCGGGTCCTACCTTACGGTTTGGCTTCGGCTCCGTCCGTTTTCCAGGCGTTCATCAATGAGGTCCTGCGTGAATATCTGGATAGATGCGTCGTCGCGTACATCGATGACATCCTCATCTATTCAAAATCGCCGACCAACATGTGCAGGATGTACGGGCCGTGTTGAACACTCTCTTGCGCAATCGTCTGTATTGCAAGCTTGAGAAGTGTGAGTTCCATCTCCGGGAAGTGAATTTCCTTGGCTACACCATCAGGCCAGGCTCCGTACATATGCAAACAGGTAAGGTGGAGGCTGTGTTGCGATGGACTCGACCTCACACACGACGCGAGCTGCAGAGATTTCTGGGCTTCGCTAATTTCTACAGGCGGTTCATCCGAGCATTTAGCCTGATAGCGAGGCCCCTGACAGACATGCTGCGCGGCGGAGCGACTCGGCTCTCGTGGACAGCGGAGGCCGACGAGGCTTTCAAGAAACTGCAGCAAGCGTTCGCTGAGGCGCCCGTGCTTCACCAGCCTGACCCAAGTAGACCATTCGTGGTTGAAGTGGACGCGTCTGATGTGGGAGTAGGCGCTGTTCTCTCGCAGCGATTTAAACGCGGCAGTCCGCTTCAACCCATAGCATTCTTCTCCCGTAAACTCAGTGCAGCGGAGTGCAACTACGGAGTTGGAGACCGGGAGTTGCTGGCTATTAAATTAGCCTTGGAAGAGTGGAGGCACTGGCTGGAGGGTGCACGGCATCCCTTCGTGGTCCTAACCGACCATAAAAACCTGGAGTACCTAAAGAACACAAAGAGAATGAACGCGCGGCAGGCGCGGTGGTCTTTGTTTTTCTCTCGCTTTGTATTTCAGGTGACCTACCGGCCAGGTGAGAAGAATACACGAGCGGACGCGCTGTCCAGGGCTTTTCCAGGCAGTCAGGAGTCCACGAGCGAGGAGCCGGTGCTACCGGGGGAGTTCTTTGTAGGAACCATAGAGTGGCAGGTAGACCGAGCCATCGAGGCGGCTAATTCGCACCCGCGGTGCCCGCCGCATCGCAAGTATGTACCGCTGGCCCAGCGCACGGCATTAATCAGCTGGGCCCACTCATCGATGGGCACGGGACATCCGGGCACCACAAAAACGGCCCAACTACTAGGGGCTCGTTACTGGTGGCCAGGACTTCACCGCGATGTGCTGAAGCACGTAGGCTCCTGCCATGAGTGTGCCAGGAGCAAGGTGCCGAGGACGCCTCCAGCGGGTAAGTTATGCCCATTGCCCGTACCGGAGCACCCATGGACACACATCGCTACGGACTTCGTAACGGATCTCCCTGAATCTGAGGGTAACTCGGCCATTATGGTCGTCATTGACAGATTCTCTAAGATGGTTCGTTTCATCCCCTTACCGGGACTGCCTACAGCTTGGGAGACTGCGGACCTCCTATTCCGGCACGTCTTCAGGCAATTCGGGCTGCCTGAGGACATAGTGTCGGATAGGGGTCCGCAGTTCACTTCGCGTGTCTGGAGGGAATTCCTCAGCAAGCTCAACATCACGGTAAGCCTTACCTCTGGCTATCATCCGCAGGCGAATGGACAGGTGGAGCGGACGAATCAGGAGCTGGGGAGATTCTTGCGCGCGTACTGTAGCGCACATGCAGACACTTGGTGCTCGCTACTCCCGTGGGCGGAGTATGCGCAGAACTCGCTAGTGCAATCAAGAACCGGAAAAACGCCGTTTGAGTGCGTGTTCGGGAGGCAACCACCACTATATCCGTGGAACGCAGCGGGATCGGATCAACCGGTGGTAGAACAATGGTGTAAGCGCAGCGAGAGAGTCTGGGCAGAGACGCACTAACGGCTTAAAGCCGCCGTGAGGAGGTTCAAGGCGAAAAGCAGACCGCAGGAGATCAGAGGCACCGGACTATGCTGTGGGCCAAAAGGTGTGGGTCTCCACGAGCGACGGGAGACTTCGGTCGGCGGAGCGAGCTGGACGATAGGTACGTGGGCCCATACGTAATGACGCGGCGCGTAAATGCGGTGACGCACCGGGTGAGTCTTCCGGCAGATAGACGTGTTTCCAGGTCGTTTCACACTTCCGCCTTGAAGCCGGACCGTGAGGGACCGCTGGAACAGCAGGGACAGGCTACGCCGCCGTCCCCGATACATTTAGATGATGGACCGGCCTACCAGGTGCGTAAGCTGCTGGACTCTAGGCGCAGAGGACAGCGACTGCAGTACTTGGTGGACTGGGAGGGGTACGGACCCGAGGAGCGGTCGTGGGTGCCGGCTTCTCAAATCTTGGACCCCTCCTTAATCGCCTCCTTCCACCGGGGCGTCCCGAGCGACCGGCTCCGCCGAAGGCCAGGACGTCCCAGGAAGGAACGGCTGGAGAAGTCCCTGGGGGGCTCTGTCACGGTGGCTGGTAGGAGAAGCCACCAGAGGGCGCGCGTGGGACGCGTAGTCATAGCAACGCTACACACACACCCCCTCATCACAAACCACTCCCCTTATCACAATCCCCTCAGTACTAGCACCTGTGTCACATTTACTTTCTCCTTTCTTAAGCCCGCAGGTTCTGCCATCCAGTGCTGCACATTACTCAGCCTTCGCCTACGTGTTTGCACTGGAGTGCTTTAAGAAACACTAAAGTCGTGCTACGTCTGTGGTGCTAGTCCGCATTCCTTCAGTATCGTCTTTTCTTTTTGCCTTTTGCCTTTTGGCCTGAGTTTTTGTTCTCTGTTTTCTATGGATAATAAATCCGTTCGCCCACAACCCCTCCTGCTGTCCCTGATATGACGTCACACCACAGATCTTGCTGAATTTCTAGCAGATGCAAACTGAACCAAATTCTCCACCAAGTAATGAAGACAAAGTCTGCAATTCTACAGAGCCACCTCGTCTGTACTGCCCCTATGTCGTCTGTACTGCCCCTATGTTGCCTGACATGAATAATTCCTGACATGACCAAGGCAACTGAGTGTATAAATTGCATCTAGTTAGAGTGAAAATATCAGCAACACAAACATCACATTAATCCAAAGGGAGTTGAAAGAGAGATGAGTGTTACAGAGGGGGCGTTATCCCCAAGCTTCTTTTTAACTGGGGTGTTGGCATCTCCTCTCATCCCTCCTCAAATCAAGCCCTGAAAATAGTTCTGGATTTCAAAATATGACTAAAGACATTCCAGCCCATTATGTCATATGTCCAGCCTCCCAAATATCCCATAATCCTCCTGTGGTCGAAGTCCCCTGGATTCAGCTGTATCTAGCTATTCCTAATGTACCTCTTAATTAAAACCTCTTTGTTGTTAGGTGTCAATGCAAAGTCTTGCTATGATGTTTCTAAGGTGTTGTTTATTGTACTTATCTTTCTGTCTGGTTTTGATCATATGCCTGGTTACTTCTATTTGCCTCTTTTGTCGGCCCTTAGCCTGTTTACTCTGTTTGTTTTTTAAGCTTTTCTGTTTAGTCTGTGTGGTTGTGTTAAGACTCGTTATTTCTCGTCATCTCAACTCTTCTTCTGCCCAACATACTAGTGTATCTCCCTTTTTTGAATTTCTGTTGTTTACAACTTACATTCCCCTTATCACAACAGAATTCATTTATTTCGTCATATATTCATTTTATTGCTTTGCTTTGATATATCTGTGAGTTACTGTAAAGTCACAATGCACCGATACAGAATAGTCAGTGCTGGCTTTACACTAGGGACCAAATCTCTTCAACCTTATAATTGTCACGATACAGCCCCGGACCCCTCCCTTCGGGTGTGTGTAGATGTAGTCTATGCCTATATATGTACTTCTTGTGGGTGTGGCTGTTTGTGTATGTATTCACCCGTCTCATTAGTCCAATGTATTACACACGGTGCTCGTTATGTGTTAAGTATATATTGTGTGCATTAGTCTTGTCCCATGCTCGTCTTTGTGAGTTCAATACGTGTTCTGTGTTCAAGGTCACGTTGTGCTGCGTATTATACTCCAATAAACTCCTGTTCTCCTGTATGCCCGTCTCTGTACGCACGCACTACAAGACTGGTTACATATGCGGTTATTCATGTTGACAGATCCCTGTGTCCGCTTCTAATTCTAAGTATACCTGTTAGGCTTTGTACTTTGTTTGGATACGTCTGTTTCATTTCAACGTATTAAGAGTTTGTTAGGTTTCAAGTTTTATGTCATTTGTTCTGTCTGTTCTAGTATGTGTTAAGTTTATATTGCGTGTTTCAGTGCGTGTTTCATGTTTATATGCGATTTCTTGCTAGATCTGGTTTGTATTCGTCTTGGTCTGTCTAGATTCATGGGTTGGTGTTTATTGTCGTTATTTGTAAAGTCCATGTCCTGTCTATAGTCTGCCTGTGTGACTTGCTTATGATCCTTGCATGGTTGTTTGTTCGTGGTGTTAGCCTGGTTGTTTAAAATGCCTGAGAGTCTGTGTATGCTAGGTATGTCAATGTGTTGAGGTTTGTAATCTTGTTACTTATTCATGTGGGTTTGTTCATGTCTTCGTGTGTATAACTGTAATCTTTTGTTTTCTTTGTCATTGCCTTAGCCTTTGGTGTTCATTGTTCAATATGCCTCGTTGTCCGCGTTCTGTTCGTGTTTCGTCCATCAACGTAAATTGTAAAATAAATCGCAATGATGCTAATAGTGATGGGCAAATGACACCAAGACTTCAGAGCATGCGTCACTCTTCCTGAAATGGAGTGATTCGAAACGCTGTGTCAGAGCTTGAATCGAAACACCAGTATTACATGACCGATGACGTTCGAAGCTTCGAACGTCATCGCTTTTTCGCTTTGCACGTCATTGCTTCAAAAAGTTTGTGGCATTGGCTGACGGTGTTTCAGTGCATTCTGAGCCAATGACAGCTTGACAGGTTTGAGTGGTTTGGTTGCATACCGGCTATATAAGATGTATCATTACACATCAGACACATCACAACAAATTTACTACAATAAAATTTTCAGCTACATCAGATATTTCAATCATTGAATAACCGTGAAACAAATTTATACCAGTTAGAGTCAAGATAAATAACACGACAGCTTCACATAACCGAAATGTTTGGGTAGACAATTCTGTAGCATTTTAAGTTACCTTAAGAGTAGTTACCTTCCTGATGTGTGTTCTCCTCAGTCTCCTTTACAGAAGTGAAACTGGTTTTTCCTGTTGGTGTAAAATATATGCCTCATACAGGCGTGTTCCCAAAGGAGGCGTATACAATCAGAACTATTCCATAATGGTGTCATTCCTGTAACGCCGGGTGCGGCGCAGATTTGCGAGACGGACACAGATGCTGAGAAGAGCGAGATTTATTATAAAAGGGCATTCCAAAGTCAGGGTCGAAAAGGCAGGCATTGGTCAATTCATCCAGGTAGTCATCCATAGTAACACGAAGACAGAACACGAAGCAAACACGGGAAGACAGAATACACAGAAACAAAACTAAACGCTAAGGCAGGAACACTACAGAAGATTTAGACAAGGTAATATGACAACGAGACGACGGGAGAGACAGAGTACATGAACAAGGCTGAAGACATAACACAGCGACATTCCAGACATAACACAGGGTTTAAATAGACAGGACTAATACGAGACAGCTGATGGGAAATAACGAGGGACAGGGTTACAAAACACGAGGCGGGACTACGAAACACATGGCTACCAAAACACAAGTACGAACGACAGGAGGAGGAGGGCTAGACGTGACAATTCCCAAATGTGTTCAGACCTGGAAGACTACACTAGTGCCAGGTGATGGTCTCAAACGCATTTCAGCACTTTCCACATGTAACGTGTGACATTGTGAGGATGCAGAGATGAGTAGCATTCAACACGCAGCTTTATTAGCGTAACACATACAGCGCATGTAGCGCTTTAGCAAATACGCAACACTTAACTATGCGGACTCACAAAAGACGAACGCGGGACACACGAGCCCGGGACAGGACTAACTCACACAATATATACTTTACAAGCCTGTAACGCATTAGACTAACGAGACATGAGAACACGTACACAACTAACCACACCCACAGGTAGTACATATATCATAACACAGACACAGACTACACAAACACACGCCCGATGGGAGGAGTCTGGGGCTGAACCGTGACACCACAGTTCTGGTTAAATGGTTTCACATGGACATCACATGCACGCTTGCTTTAACAGATACCAGAATGTGTTATACTGGTTAGGGTTTTTTTCTTATGTTAATAATAAGGGACAGGGGATTGACCAGTCTAACAAGTCTGCCTGAATCTTTGAGCTCAGAATTTAAAATGACGTAAAAGTTCCCTATAAATATAATGTGTTGGCGTTTCTCCGTCCAGTTGTTAGGACACACCAGAATATCCACATTTTTGGCCATGTCCCGTCTCACAACATACTCAATTCATTCCATTACGCACTCTGAACACACAGCTCAGGTGCACTGGAAACATGTTAAAACCAGAAATGTGAATCATGTGTCCTGAAAACTGGATCAAAGAACTTTAACTGGGTAACACCACGGTGTGTCATGGAGTGATGAGGCGGACACGTGTGCTGAGTGGAGCAGGTTTATTATGGGCAGATCCACAATCAGAGTCGGGGTCACGGTCCAAGGTCATATAACCAACATGGATATTAACAAACAGAACTGAAGAGACTAGCAATAGAAAATGGACAGGTGGGGACAAATAATGTGGAGACTGGAGAGGTAACTTACAGAACGGGCAGAGAATAAACAATATAAATATATAATATATATATATATAATATAATAATAATAATAATAATATATATATATATATATATATATATATATATATATATATATATATAAAAATTGTTTGATTGTGTACGTGTGTATTGTGACCCACAGCAAAGGGAATGTGCAGAGGTAGAAAACACCATGCTATCTTCTTGACCTGTGGACATATCAGCTGTCTCTGTGCGTAACTGGCACGTCAGCTGCTTAGGCTAAAACAGGAAAACTACTATTCAGACAGGATGCTCATGTAAGGCAAAGACTGTCCACTGCGCATTCTCCCTCCACAGTTTCTCACTGTACCCAAACGTGCTGTGCTTAAGGTAAACATCTGATAATGGTCACCGCCTGCGTGCAGGTATAAATGGGAGAGTACTGCCCTCTCTCCTCAGAGCTTCTGTTCTAGACGGAACTCTCATGCTTATTTTTCATTTTAATAAGTTTTTCTTTTAACCAAGTCTGAGTCCTCATATTTCAGAAATTTCCATGACACTACGGAAATAGACTAGGTACAGGTGGAACAGATAGGCAGTAGCCTCAGTTTCGTGTTCTTAGCTGACAGGAGTGGCACCCGGTGTGGCCGGTGAGTATATATAATGTGACTGGTTATATACTGTGATAATAAATCTCTCCTTCATTCTTCTTCCTCTGAGGTGCTCTTTCCTTCTCAATACTCTTTTACAACTTTTACAATTCTTTTTCATGGCGTCTCTAAAATATTCATTCATTCATTATCCGTACCGCTTATTCCCGCTAGTCGGGGTCACGGGGGGCTGGAGCCAATCCCAGCATCTCCGGGCGAAGGCAGGGTACACCATGGGCAGTTCGCCAGTCCACCACATGGCCAACACGCACACACACACTCACACCTACGGGCAATCTAGAGTGACCAATCAACCTAGATGCATGTCTTTGGACTGTGGGAGGAAACCGGATATTGTAAGTTGTAATGTTAATGGCCTTGATGGAACCATTAAGAGATCAAGGGTTATGGCACATTTGAAACGTTTGAAGGCTGACGTGATTGTTCTACTTTGAAGGCTGAGTTAATTTTACCGCTCCATACTGCGGGTACCCAACATGAGTGAGATTTTTCACTTGTCCTATAACTACAGAACCAGAGGAGTTGCTATTTTGATTAGATCGGGTACTTTGTTTGTAATGGAGAAAGTTATTGCTGATAGAGCAGGGAGGTGGCTAATTGTGAGCTGCATATTGCTTAAACCTCTGAGGTCCCCTGACGTGGTTCCGCGTCCTAATCTATGTGGCGCCGCGTTCTAATCTCTGTTTTTATTAATATCTTTACGCAAAGACATCATAGAAACGTGGTTCAAAACATTTCATGAAACTGAAGTCTGGCCCTTTAAATTTTGGCCATAGTCGGAGTTTTGAACCAATGAATAGAGGTTTAAAATCATGCCTACATTTAATTTGTATGTTCATGTGTCACTAAAATTTACACCTGCCACTCCCCTCATGTGATTGGGGACTTGTTTGTCATTTACTACATGACCAATACATCATCATGACATCACTAGTATCTATCTAGTATCGGAAGAAAAAAAAAAAAAACACTTCATACATTCATATCAAAGGTCAAACGTTTTCTCAAAACAGCTTCTTGGGCTGCTTAGGCCTATAGGGCCTATACATGTGTGAACCCGCAATCGCCGCTTGTAGCTAGATTTAAATAGTCTGACATGCATAAAAAGTCAAATGGTTTATTATTTTACATAAAATATTTTACACTGAACGGAGTGCATATTTTCAATAAAAATTTCCAAAACAACAAATTGTGAGAATCTATCCTCATTTTATTAAAACAAGGTTTTGTTCTGTTAAAAGAATCTTGAAACCAACAACTCTTAACATTTGAACAGTTAATTGCACTCTAATGCCATTCAGGCAAGAATTTAGCTTGAATTGGATAAACAAAGATAGGCAGTGACGTGAAAACATTCAGGTTATTCCACACCTATTTCCTTGTATGAAATACCTCAAAACAGTCTCATCTATAAGTGAAGTCTCGAAACAGACTGGAGAATAACTCAATGGGTACCTCACCCTGCGCTTTCACCTCAAAATTCCCCATGAACATAGGTAGGAACCCTTAGTAATCATTATCCTTGCATCTCCAGATTCTATTCCTGCCTCTGACATTCTGTTTTCTTTGAGAATTATTTACACCTGCCTCATTTCTTTTGTTCCCTTCCTGGTTTTGTTCTTCACTCTTTTTCGCTTTGTCTCACTTCTTGACTCAGAATTAGAATCTTCCAAAACTGGCTCATATTCCCCTTCGCTGATGTCACTGTCACTGTAAGTGGACTCTGACACACTGCCTACTGGAATATCTTCAATAACTTTATAATGTGATGTTGATGATATACACTGCCCCGGTTGTAAAATAACACATATACATATGTACTATAATGTACTGTCATTATAATTTGAACCTTAATGGTGAACAACAGTCAAAAGCAGTTGGGTATGGTATCAAAGTAAAGTACAAAGTTTATTAAAGACAAAAGACAGAAAAATAGAAAGATGGATCAATCCAGGCGTCTGTAAGAGAGAGCTGCCCCCCTCTCACAGACCATAGTTCTTATACTACTTTGCCTCATGATTACATAATACTTCCGTGACATGAGTTAAGCATGTTAGGTCTCATTGTTGGCCCACATGAGATGAGGTATCACCCCATCACCCCTCCCATGCCAGGGTCATTAGGCCAAGGCCTCCTTGTTCCTTCGGCCCGCCAGATGCACCATTCTGACACCAGGCACGCCAGATATACTACCATTCTGATGCATCTCATCCTCATCTACAGAACAGAGACCTTCAGGGCTGTCTGCTTTCAACTCACAAGGAGTGCCTTCACACACAATTTACTACTTTATTACTAGAGAGTGCCAACAAGCATGTGAGGCATACAATGATTAATGTGTACTAGGCCTAACATATGTTCAATATACCTGTTGCGTTTGACGCGGGCAGGCATGACGCAAACGCAGGATCGAATGAATATTTTAATGAGGTTAAATAGACAGACGATGGACGCGAGGAGGAAACGGAAAGCAGGGAAACACAGAGGGACTGGGAAATACATACACGACTTAACGGAGAACCAAACACATGAAAGATAGCTGAACTAAACACTGGACTCGAACGGGAATGAACACAGAATAGGGCAGACACAACACGGAAGCGAACTAAACCAAACTAAGAGACAGAGCATTAACGGACTAAACGAAAGCACAAGGTAAGCAATCGACAAAGGGGCATGAACTATGACTAAGACGCAAGGACATGTAAATGACAAGATTAACTACAAGGTTACACTACAAAACTAAGGGGACTGGAGAAATACACATACGGGTATATATACACAACGACGGGAGACAATGAACGAGGCAACACGGAGACAGAGAGCAGATAAACGAAGAAACCGGGCATGGAGAAGAACATAGAATTTCAGGGAACTTACGACAACGACCGACACTGGGAGACACGACTGGGGAAGCTAAATACACAAGGAAGGGGAAGTAGGAACGAGACACAGGTGGGACGCATGAACACGGGGCGTGACAGACAGCAGGGAAACCATGGAGACGGAAAACAGGGCGGGGTAGGACGAACAACACTAGGCAAGGACAGAGGGCGGAGCTATACGTGACAATACCTTAATATGTGATTTACATTCTACTCACTACTAAGCGTAATCTGTACATGTGTATATGAATGAATGTGAATGAATTTTTCACCTACAGTACACACACACAAAACTATTTTTCTTAGATTTTGCTTCTCTTTAGGCAATAAAAATAGCAAATTTTATATTTGTTTCTATTTACAGCCACAACACATTTTGTACAAATTTACTACTATTATTTATATGAACGGCTTAAAAATCTATGACATGGTATATCGTTCAACTTATTGCCATTGTTGCACTTGGTTTATGAGGTAAAAATCCATAGATCGTAATGAGAAATCTAACAATATCTTGCAGGAAAACGTTTCTTTGTGCATGTTAAAATGTTAGCTAACTAGCCATGTATACAATGCAAATGTCGGACTTATAAATATCTAACTACCTAGGTTTGCTAGCTAGCTGGTTATTTGTTTTACCATAGTTCATAGTATTTGGAGCTTCCAGCTTGCCAAATACATTGATATTGTGAAAAAATAAACATGAAACAGACCCTACTGACAGCCAATCACAATTCACATCCGGAAAACATCCGCAGCCAATCCTGTCTGGGTCCCTCCCAGGACTGTCAAAAATGAAACAATCCGCTGCGCGAGCAGGAACTTAAGAGCAAGCAGAAAGGGTGTGACAAATTTTCCTCGCGCAAGCAACTCTCTTTGCTCGCGCGAGCAGCTCTCTCCTTGCGCGTGACAGCATTTTTGCTCGCGCGAAGTGATTTTCCGCGCTCGCGATTTTTGACATGGATATGACTCCATAGATTGATGGCTAAATGAATGTTATTTTACAATATCGTTCACTATAATAGTGGACGTACACAGCTAGGTTCACTTTTATGCATGACGCTAGTAGTCATGTAGATAATGGTGATGAAGATAAGGGAGCTTGAAACCCTTAGGGGTTTGATTCCTTTGATGAAAGCGAATACAAAAATTAAATATTGGCTAAATTAATGTTATTTTAAAATATCGCTTACTATAATACAGCTAGGTTCACCTTTAGGCACGACGTGTGCCATTAGCTAGGTAGCTAACTGGCTAGCTAAAAGTTGCTTCTGTGCAAAATTCATGTAATTGGACCATTATAAAAGTCATGATTTTGTTTTTGACTTTTACCTACGTTGACTGTCCATTAGTAAATGTTTACTTTGTACGTTTCCGAGTGTGCAAGTAGGATAATAGTATAGAATAATATAGTATAGATGAGTGGATGTGTTTTGGCCATGCTGAACACTGCTCTGCAGTTTTTGTTTGTTTGTTTTTATAGTTGCTGTATATTTTTCCCCTCTTGCAGACATGAACCTTGACGTTTTGATACTCCATTATTATTATACTTGATATGTAATAAAAAACATTGATCAGTCCACACTTTTATGTAATAAGTGATTGTAAAAAAAAAGTATGCATTATTTCTATACATTTCTATACTAGTTTATTTAAATATGTAACTATTTTTGTGAAGCCAACACCTTTGCAAACCTATTTCAAACATGAGTATAGTTTGTTTGTTTAAGTAAAGGTGTGGCTCTGTATGTATGTCTTTGTCCTGATCCTAATTATGTGGCCCATAGTGTGATTAATAAAACCCCAATCTCTTTGGGATTGTGTTTGCATCCTGCTGCGCACGAACCAGTATCATTACACAGACTACTTTATAACCACCACAGTTACACACAAAAAACAAGCTTTTATTCATTGTTGTACAGGAAATCACACAAACATTTTACCTAAAAGTATCAACAAAACTATAGCATCCCAGTTCATGTCATTACTGTAGTCCCGCCTCTGTCAGCACAGTTCGTGTCATTACTGTAGTCCAGCCTCTGTCAGCACAGTTCGTGCCATTACTGTAGTCCCGCCACTCTCAGCACAGTTCGTGCTGTATCTGCCAGCTCTTCCAGCCCGTTCTGCAGGAGTCTGTGTGTTAAACCAAACGACATCGCTGCTGCTACAGCGCTGCCCACTCCAGGCACCAGGCTGCACAGGTACTGCACTATGGATCCTCCTGCAAATGCGGACAACTGCATTCTTAGTGCTGATTTGGTTGCCAGTCCCAGCACTAGAGGAGACTTGATCAGGTGTTTCAGAGACGGTTTGTTGACTCGTCTTGAGAGATTTTCAAGTGATTTATCATCAAGGCCAAATGAGTAGTAGCAGCTGGTGAAGAAAGCCAGTAAAATTCCTGTGTTACATGCTAGTGAGAGTCCAGGCACGGGAGCCACGGCAACTGCACCTGAGACCATCGCAGCTGCCCACGCCGCCACCACAAACATGACTATCTTGTTCTCCAGCATCGCCATGGAGCCGATGGGCACTGACTGCAGCAGAGCGCTTTGCTTTATTGACGGAAGATCTGATAACATGGCGTCACAAAGCCTTTCAAAATCAAAGTCCTTAACACATTTAGAGCATATGAGGAATATTTGGGGGTTTCCTAAATCCTTCAGGTTTTCCTGACAGTCTGCTCTGATCCTTGAGAGCGTCTCCTCTCTGTCAAAACCTTTCCTCCCTTCTTCTGCCCGGATGTCGTTGTCTATCTTTGACCTGATGAAGTAAAACTTCTTCTTCATTTTTTGGATCTCTTTAGCGAGCATTTTGTCATTCTCTTTGAACCTCTCTGATGAGATAATGAGGAAGAAGTCATAGGTGTCAAATTTCACGTCTTTAAGGTACGACTTTGCCTTGTACTTTGGACTTCCAAGTCCAGGAAGATCCCAAAATGACACATTAGGCATTGTGGGGTGTTGGTACGGGGTTGGTTGTTTAGTGGGTTCAGCAGCTCTAATTTCAGCCGCACCTTCATCTTCACTACCCAGACCTCTAATCGCGTTGATAAAAGACGTCTTTCCTGCTCCTGTTTCGCCCGTTACAGCGATGCTCACTGAGACATTAAACAACCTGTCAATCTGCTCTTGTGCCTTTTCAGCTGCTCTTTCTAAAGTTGGTTCTCCTGATGTCTGCAGTACTTCAGTTACTTCAGTGTCCTGATTGGCCATTGTTGCTGTCAATCTCCAGTTAGTATCTGTTTTCTTTAAAAGCAGGTCTTTTCTTTGAACTCGTCACACAAATGTCTCCTGTACAAAAAAATATATTAAATTGCAAGTTCCAATAAAAATGTGACTCTTTTTGCCTCCCAAACTAAAACCACCAGACTTTTTATAATAACATTTATAAACATGTATTGCTAGCAGTAGCATCAAGGAACAAGGCTGGATGCAAAGCTGAAAGTGTTTTTACAAGAATAACAAACAGCCAAATACACATTAACGAGACACATGCAGCACATAATGACACTGATCAGATAGGAGATCAGTTGTAGATGTAAAAAATGACAACTGTAATAATTGAATGTATAAATATGCATTCATGTGGGAGTCACAGAGGTCGTTGCACTTTCTTCACCTATGTATGCGCTCGTAAAAGGAAAGGCGAATATGAATCTTCCTCTGCAATGAATAATTCCTGATATGACCAAGGCAACTGAGTGTATAAATTGCATCTAGTTAGAGTGAAAATATCAGCAACACAAACATCAGATTAATCCAAAGGGATCTGAAAGAGAGATGAGAGGGGGGGTTATCCCCAAGCTTCTCTTTAACTGGGGTGTTGGCATCTCCTCTCATCCCTCCTCAAATCAAGCCCTGAATATAGTTCTGGATTTCAAAATATGACTAAAGACATTCCAGCCCATTACGTTATATGTCCAGCCTCCCAAATACTACATTTCCCATAATCCTCCTGTGGTCAAAGTCCCCTGGATTGACCTGTATATAACTATGCCTAATGTACCTCTTAATTAAAACCCCTTTGCTGGTAGGTGTCAATGCAAAGTCTTGCTATGATGTTTCTAAGGTGTTCTTTATCATACTTATCTTTCTGTCTGGTTTTGATCATATGCCTGGTTACTTCTGTTTGCCTATTTTGTCTGCCCTTAGCCTACTTACTCTGACTGTTTGTTTTTGAACCTTTTCTGTTTAGTCTGTGTGGTTGTGTTAAGACTCGTTATTTCTGGTCATCTCAACTCTTCTTCTGCCCAACATACTAGTGTATCTCCCTTTTTTTGAATTTCTGTTGTTTACAACTTACATTCCCCTTATCACAACAGAATTAATTTATTTAGTCATATATTCATTTTATTGCTTGGCTTTGATATATCTGTGAGTTACTGTAAAGCCCCGGACCCCTCCCTTCGGGTGTGTCTGAGCTTGTATCGAAACACCAGTGTCACGTGACCGGTGACGTTCGAAGCTTCGAAAGTCATCGCTGTTTCACTTTGCGCTTCATTGCATCAAAAAGTGTGTGTCATTGGCTCACGGTGTTTCAATGCGTTCTGAGCCAATGGCAGCTTGGCAGGTTTGAGTGGTTTGGTGCCATACCGGCTATATAAGATGTATCATTACACATCACACACATCACATCAAATTTTCTACAATAACATTTTCAGCTACATCAGATATTTCAATCACCCGAATAACTGTGAAACAAATTTATACCAGGTAGAGTCAAGGTAAATAACATGACCGCGTCACATAACTGAAATGTTTGTGTAGACTATTCTTTAGCATTTTAAATGTGACCTTAACTCATAGAGGTAGAAGATACATAGTTACCTTCCTGACGTGTGTTCTCCTCAGTCTCCTTTACAGAAGTGAAACTTGTTTTTCCTTTTGGAGTAAAATATAGGCGTGTTCCCAAAGGAGGCGTATACAATCAGAACTATTCCATAATGGTGTCATTCCCAAACGTGTTCAGATCTGGAAGACTACACTAGTGCCAGGTGATGGTCTCAAACGCATTTCAGCATTTTCCACAGTTATGGTAAAATGTTTTCACCATGAATATTCACATGGACATCACATGCATGCTTGTTTTAACAGATACAAGAATGGGTTATACTGGTTAGTATATTTTTAGTATTTTTATTATGTAAATCTTAACTTTTAAATTGTTTTCTTTCTTAAATGACTTCTTTACTATTTAGTTCTTGCAAACATGGACCACAGGCGATTTTGTGCAAGGTCAACAGTACTGTAAGCATTCAGGTGTTATTGACCAGTGTAACAAGTCTGCCTGAATCTTTGAGCTAAAATTTAAAATTACATAAAAGTCCCCTATAAACATGTTAGTGTTTCTCAGTCCACTGGTCAGGACACCACAATATACACATTTTTTTGCCATGTCCCGTCTCACAACATACTCAATTCATTCCTTTAATCACTCTGAACACACAGCTCAGGTGCACTGAAAACATGTTAAAACCAGAAATGTGAATCCTGTGTCCTGAAAACTGGATCAAAGAACTTTGACTGGGTAACACCATGGTGTGTCATGGAGCGAAGAGGCAGACACATGTGCTAAGTGGAGCAGGTTTATTAAGGGCAAATCCACAAACAGAGTTGGGGTCATGGTCCAAGGTCATATAACCAACATGGATATCCATAATAACAAACACAACTGAAGAGACTAGCAATAGAAAATAAGATAACACTTTATTGATCCTGAAGGGAATTGCAGTGTCACAGTTCTGTACATATTGCACAAGACAGACATACATTTTATCCTTGACTGCAGCTCAGATTGAAGATGTGCTGAAGTATTCCACACAGCTGCTCAGCACACAGTTTCAGTACCTTAGGCTGAATGTCGTCCGGCCCTGCAGCTTTGCACTGTTTTAGTTTCTTCGGCTCCTTCACCTGGTCAGCAGTGAGAGTTGGTGGACTGCTACTCGACTGGTCCTGAGCGGGGTAGTGACAGGAGCAGTCGTGTCAGAGGAGGTGTAAATGTTTGGTATGGAGGAGGTGAGAGCTGTTAATGGTGGTGGCTGTTGTTCTGGTGACGTGTTAAAGTTCAAAACTACTGGAGACCCAGCAGAGGACAATGGGGTAGTGGGGAGTCGTTGTCAAACCTTAGAAAGAACTGGTTCAACTCATTCGCCCTTTCATAACTGCCATCGGTTATTTCTCCAGAGCTGCTCAGGTTGAAACCAGTAATGTCTTTCAAACCTCTCCACACGTCACGAGTGTTGTTATTTTTCAGTTTGGTCTCCATCTTAGTCCTGTACTCCTCTTTGGCCTCCTTAATCCTTATTTTAAGCTCCGTTTGCACCCTCTTTAGCGCCTTCTTATCCCCTTATCCCTAAGGTTCTCTTCTTCTGGTTCAGGAGATATTTTAGGTTACTTGTAACCCATGGCTTGTTGTTAGCAAAACAACGGATAGTTTTAGAGGGTACAACAGAGTCCACACAAAAGTTGATGTAGTCTGTGACACATGATGTAACCTCATCAATGTCCTGATTGTGTGGGTCACAGAGAACATCCCACTGTGTGGCCTCAAAACAGCCCTGCAGTGATTCCATGGCTTCAGGTTACCACTTCCTCACTGTCCTGGTGGATGCTGGCTGTCTTTGGACCAGGAGCTTGTACTGTGGAGTAAGTACCACAAGGTTGTGGTCAGATCGTCCGAGTGGAGGAAGAGCTTTTGAGTTGGAGGCTGCTTTTACATTAGTATACAACAAGTCCAGTGTCCTGTTATCTCTGGTGCTACATTTCACAAACTGAGTGAATGTGGGCAGACATGAAGACAGAGAAGTGTGGTTAAAGTCACCAGACACAGCGATGAATGCGTTGGGACTTTGGTCCAGCACTCTCGCGATAGCCAAGTTGATGACGTCACACGCGACGTCCGCATTGGCAGAAGGAGGAACGTACACAGCACACATGACCACTTTCGCAAATTCTCGCGGCAAATAATACGGACGCATCCCGACCACACACAGTTTGATGTCGGACTGGCAGATCACCTCCTTCACTGTAATGTGGCCAGAAGAATTCATATTTTGGTCCATTTTCCCCAACTGAAAGACACAAAAACAACTGGTTTGCCATTAGTGAGATGGAGCAGTTAGTGAAATCCCAGATTCTAATAAATCCTGAGACTAATGATCATTCTGGTTCATGAATTCAGCTGCTTTTGGAATAAATTTGGAGAGCCCAGGGACTGGATTAAATATGTGGACCGGATTAAGTATGTGGACCGGATTAAATATGTGGACCGGATAGGAGGACCCAGGGACTGGATTAAATATGTGGACCGGATTAAATATGTGGACCGGGTAGGAGGACCCGTGGACTGGATTAAATATGTGGACCGGATTAAATATGTGGACCGGGTAGGAGGACCCGTGGACTGGATTAAAATTCTTTGACTGCTGAAACATATTGTACTGTATAGTGTGTACGCCAAAGCACAATCTGAGATGAAAGCTTTACCTTCCTGTCTCAGATCTCACTGTGGAATAGGCCACATATGACCCACTACTGTGGGATTGAACTGTACAGCGAAGTGCAATCCCGTTCAGGGCCGCGTCGTCCCCAGACCCCTGCCGAGGTTCAACCTGCCAAGGTTACAAGGTGCAAAAGCAATTTGGAAAATTGGTCAGAATCAGTGAGTTAGGGGAACATTAACATAACACAGTGTCACTTTCACAGCAGGGATCTTCTGCCACTCTCGCAGCTGACAAGAATACTGACATGTATAAATACCAAGTGTTAGTTTACAAGTCATTTTACACACTCTGACCCGGAGCTAGTTGATGTACTTATGAGTCTGATGGTTTGTGCTCCCTGGGGATCAAAATCAACCTCACGACCCCACTAACCCAAACCTGTTGGTACCAGGTGAGCTGCTCAGCTGTGCAGCCTAAACCCGTAGCCCAGCTGCAAATGAGCAGAACCCTCAGAACCCACAGAACCTACAGAACCCTCAGAACCCACAGAACCCTCAGAACCCACAGACTCTGTGCAATTCCTCTGCACTGCTGTAACTGGTTTAATACTGTGAGAATGAATCTCACCCAGTGAGACACACTCACCTTAAGGCTAAAGCCTGTAGCGTAGGTGCCCAGTGGACACACCTCTGCATCGCCCCATTCTCCCCAAACCTGTCCATTACCCACAGAGATCAGTCCAGTGGTGGTCCTCTCAATCCCTCCACCCTCGACACGACTGTGTAACCCAATGAAGAGCCCAAGCAGAGACACAGTGATGATGAACTGGTGCATGGTGGTAGATGAGGCTAAATAGTTCTTTATTGGCTTTGCAGACACGCTGTTCACAGGGTTGCCTGAATAAGCGTAGCAGCCGTTTATAAATTTCAGCCAGCATCAGATGTTTGAAGACCGATAAGACACACAGGATGTGTCTCAATGTTTCTCCTATTTCCATATATGGTGAATTATTATCTTGGCAGCAAATATGATTTCATAAAGGGGACCTCATGTATTGTGAAATGGGCAGCCAGTCTTTACATCACATGTATCTATACACAACTTGGACACCACTGTGGTTTAAACAAATGATACATTAGCAAAATGCTAAAATGTAAGAAAAAGAAAGTTTAGTGATTTATACTTAATAGTAATTGTAAACTTAAAATATTGACTTACGTTGACTTTTGAGCTTACACATTAATTAAGTTGGGGAAATTACGTATTTGTATGTAGGAGGTTTAAAGGTTTGTCATCCTTTCTCGTTGTTCGCCTCGTTATGGGTGTGTTCACCCCACGTTAGGGTAGGGTTTGGGGTGGGGCTAATGTTAGGGCAGGGTTAGGGTTTGGGGTGGGGCTAATGTTAGGGCAGGGTTAGGGTTTGGGGAGGGGCTAATGTTAGGGCAGGGTTATGGTTTGGGGTGGGTCTAATGTTAGGGCACGGTTAGGGTTTGGGGAGGGGCTAATGTTAGGGCAGGGTTTGTGGTGGGGCTAATTTTAGGGCAGAGTTAGGGTTTGGGGTGGGGCTAATGTTAGGGCAGGGTTTGTGGTGGGGCTAATGTTAGGGCAGGGTTAGGGTTTGTGGTGGGGCTAATTTTAGGGCAGAGTTAGGGTTTGGGGTGGGGCTAATGTTAGGGCAGGGTTTGGGGTGGGGCTAATGTTAGGGCAGGGTTAGGGTTTGTGGTGGGGCTAATTTTAGGGCAGAGTTAGCGTTAGGGGTGGGGCTAATGTTAGGGCAGGTTTAGGGTTTGGGAAGGGGCTAATGTTAGGGCAGGGTTAGGGTTTGGGGTCGGGCTAATGTTAGGGCAGGGTTAGGGTTTGGGGTCGGGCTAATGTTAGGGCAGGGTTAGGGTTTGGGGTTGGGCTAAGGTTAGGGCAGGGTTAGGGTTTGGGGAGGGGCTATGTTAGGGCAGGGTTAGAGTTTGGGGTGGGGCTAATGTTAGGGCAGGATTAGGGTTTGGGGAGGGGCTAATGTTAAGGCAGGGTTAGGGTTTGGGGAGGGGCTATGTTAGGGCAGGGTTAGGGTTTGGGGTGGGGCTAATGTTAGTGATCACACTACCTGATATGGTAACTGAAGTATTACAACTTCATAGAGTGAACAAAACTCTGTATTGGAGATTACAAGCAAAATACTGGCTGAAAATGAATACTGAATATTGAATAATGAAGAGTGAATAATGCTTCCTTTTGTGTGATGGGTGTGCAAAACACTGTAAGAGGTGAACTCTGTTAGTTTGCAGTTATTTTCCAGATGTTGTGTCACAGCAGTTCCTCCTGCATTTGGTATTAGCCATAGAACGTCTTGGTCAAAAAGAAAAGCAGACGTATAACTGCATGTGCAACCTACTGAGACCACTTTTCAGGGCTGGCTCCAGTGTGGCTCCTCCTGCTGCCACCCGGGGGAGCTTGCGAGCCAGTTCTAGGCAGAGTTCCCGTAATCAGCAGTTTTGTTCGTTATTGTTTTGCGTTTCTTTCTCATTACGCGTCGAGTTGTCCGCGTCTTTTGTGTTCTCCCGTGTTTTCTAAACGGTTGAGTTTATTTTCGCGTTGACTTTGCCGCGTTTTTCCCCCGTTGCTCACAGTGATTGGTTTCGTTTTCGCCTCGCAGCGATCAGTTCCTTTATTTTATTGTGAGCTGGCACTTGGGTTCACCCCGTCTCTATAGACCTCGTGGTGGATTCCGTTATCGGGTTCCACCGCGTTACACCACTGGCTTTATAGAACAACAGACCTACTGCCACCACTGGGTTTAGAGAGAAGGAAAGATTGGTGTATTGAAAACTGATGAGCAGGACACACTGAATCAGTGGGCAGGTGAGGGTTAAATATGTGTGGGGGGGTACCAGGTGTGGCATGTTAGTACTCCGGAGAAGGTGGCTGGTATCTGTGTGCTTGTGAGGTGTGTGCATGATAGTTGTGGAAGTGTATCTGTGATGTGATGGCATTCAGAGTGTATCAGGGAATGTTGGCGTGCTGTCTCGATCTGGATTTATCCTATTGGTGTGGTATAAAAGACAGATAAACAGGTTACATTACAGATACCAGCCAGCAAATGTAAAAGCCTATAAATGTACTGCTTTTAAAGATTCAATAAATGGCCAGTTAATTAGCTACACTTATTCTATTGCAGTCCTACAGCTGTTCCTATAAGCTACCTATCCATTTACCCAACTCTAACCCCTACCTACTACTGACAGGAGGTCTTGCACATGTCCTCTTTTTAACCTCTGACAGGTCTTGTACATGAGCCTTTATTTTTTGTTTTAGTACTTTTTAGTACAAATACTTATAGCACTATATTAGACAGGAAGTTTCAGGTTGGCTCCAGGGTTGGACCTCCCTCAGCCACCAGAGGGAACCTGTGAGCTAATTAAGCCAAATGAGCCTCACCTGATGGTCAGGCTTTATAAGGGCCAGGAAACACACTCACTTTGCTGAGTCTTTGTTCAGTGTTCTGACATTAAGACTGGCTGGTAATTTTGGTAGGAGCCCTGGGGGATCTTCCCTCAAGCTCCTTTTCTCTCTACTCGAGTTCTCCCCTTCTACCTCGAGTTACTTCTCAAATGATACTTTTGCAAGTAAAGAACGAATCTGTCTGTTTCTCTTTCATTGATCTTTTGGTTGGGAAATTAAGTTTGTTCTTAGTTAATCCTTCCTCAGCATTTGAGAGGCAGTTATCCCCTGGTGTCCTTTGTACCTTTCTCTCCCAGGAAGTTATCATTATCTTTATTTTCAATGTTGTTGACCTATGGTCTAGCAGTAGCGTCTAGGTTTGCCAATTTGGCAACCTGGGTTCTAATCCTAAAAATTGGAACTCTCTGATTCCTGATTTCTTCATCAGCTTCATTACTGTATGTCATTATTGTAGTCCCGCCTCTGCCAGCACAGTTCGTGTCATTACTGTAGTCCCGCCTCTGTCGGCACAGTTCGTGTCATTACTGTAGTCCCGCCTCTGTCAGCACAGCTCGTGTCATTACTGTAGTCCCGCCTCTGTCAACACAGTTCAGCCTGTTCCGCAGGAGATTGTATGTTAAAGTAAACGACATCACTGCTGCTACAGCGCTGCCCACTCCAGGCACCAGACTGCACAGATACTCCACTGTGGCTCCTCCTGCTAATGAGGACAGTCGCAGTCTTACAGCTTCCGGCTTTCACGAGAGGCGGTCGCATCTCTTGCTCCTGCACTTCACTTGTTCCCTGGTGTTTCTCATTCAGCTTATTGGCTTGGGCATTGCCCTGGTGTATCGGGAAATTAAAAGAGTGGGGACAGTTATCGAACGCCCGCGGAAATTGCCCAACATGATTGATGCGATGGGTAGAGCTGTCGGAACACAGCATGTGACTGTTGGTAAAAGCATGGATTCGATCATGGAGGAACTCACAGCTCTACGTGCGAAGTTGGATCAGTTGGGAGACCGCTGACTCAAAAGGAGCTGCTCGTGTTCAAGGACGGGCTCCTTGCTAGATTCTGCATTAACACTTATCTACATTTGGCGCCCCAACAAAATTCTCCCTGAAGGTCGTCTTGGTTACTGCTCTTTCCCCCACACAAAGACTGTCAGAGGATGGCTCTCGCCTTACATCGCGAACTCTGGCACAAACTTGGGCCGGGCCTCTGGCTCCCCCCTGCCCAGACTAGATGAACACGCCTCTCACTCTTTGATGTCTGTGTCATTGATGCTTGTGCTATGGGGATTTTTTGAGTCCTCACAGACTGTTGTCCTGTCTGAGAACAATATGTGATCATATTTTTTTGTCTCCTCCTAATGTTCTCTCTATGTTTCCTCCTTAATCTGCGAAATGACAGCGCGTCCCTGATGCAGCAGCCGCTCTGAGGTCCCGGTGCTTTACACTGAGGCCCCAGGGGAACTTCATTTCATCGCCTTGTACTTATACAAACTTCTTTGATCTTTGATTTGGATGCTCAGTCCCAGCGAGCGGAGACTTGAT
The DNA here is from genome assembly GCA_020368025.1 of Brachyhypopomus occidentalis. Taxonomy (NCBI): domain Eukaryota; kingdom Metazoa; phylum Chordata; class Actinopteri; order Gymnotiformes; family Hypopomidae; genus Brachyhypopomus; species Brachyhypopomus occidentalis. The sequence continues at coordinate 407,372 of JAGXOD010001396.1, read as the reverse complement.
CATGTGTTTCAGAGACGTTTTTTTGTGTGATTTATCATCAAGGCCAAATGAGTAGTAGCAGCTGGTGAAGAAAGCCAGTAAAATGCCTGTGTCACATGCTAATGAGAGCCCAGACATGGGAGCCACGGCAACTGCACCTGAGACCATCGCAGCTGCCCACACCGCCTTTTAAACATGCGTATCTTGTTCTCCAGCATCGCCATGGAGCTGATGGGCAGAGACTGCAGCAGCGCGCTTTGCTTTATTGATGGATGATCTGATGACATCCATCTATCCATCTTCATCCGCTGATCTGGGTCGCGGGGGCAGTAGCCTTATCAAAGAGACCCAGATTACCCTCTCCCCAGCCACCTCTACCAGCTCTTCTGGGGGGACACCAAGGCGTTCCCAGGACAGCCGAGAGATATAATCTCACCAGTATGTCCTGGGTCTTCCCCGGGGTCTCCTCCCAGTTGGACATGCCCAGAGCACCTCCCTAGGCAGGCGCCCAGGTGGCATCCGAACCACCTCAACTGGCAGCAACTCTACTCCAGGCCCCTCCCGGATGATCGTGCTCCGTACCTTATCTCTAAGGGAGAGCCCAGACACCCTGCGGAGAAAACTCATTTCAGCTGCTTGTATTCGCGATCTCATTCTTTCGGTAACTACCCAAAGCTTGTGACCATAGGTAAGAGTCGGAACGTAGATTGACCAGTAAATTGAGAGCTTTCCCTTTTGGCTCAGCTCTCTCTTCACCACAACGGTCCGGTACAGCGACTGCAATATTGCAGCCGCAGCACCGATCCGCCTGTCAATCTCGTTCCATCCTTCCCTCACTCGTGAACAAGAACCCGAGATACTTAAACTCCTCCACTTGAGGCAAGGACTCACTCCCGACCCAGAGAAGGCACTCCACCCTTGTCCGACTGAGTACCATGGTCTCGGTTTTAGAGGTGCTGATTCTCATCCCGGCCGTCTCATCGGCTGCAAACTGATCCAGCGAGAGCTGTAGGTCTTGGCCTCATGATGCCAACAGGACCACATCATCTGCAAAAAGGAGGCGTGGAATCCTGAGGCCACCAAACCGAACCCCCTCCGCCACTTGGCTACGCCGAGAAATTCTGTCCATAAAAGTTATGAACAGAATCGGTGACAAAGGGCAGCCTTGGCGGAGTCCAACTCCCACTTACTGCTGGCCATGCTAACCAAACTCCTGCTCCGTTTGTACAGGGACTGGATAGCCCATAGCAACGGGCCCTGTACCCTATACTCCCAGAGCACCACCCAGAGGAATCCCCGAGGGACATGGTCGAATGCCTTTTCCAAATCAACAAAGCACATGTGGACTGGTTGAGCAAACTCCCATGCACCCTCTAGGACCCTCGCAAGGGTGAAAAGTTGGTCCAGTGTTCCACGACCAGGACGGAACCCACATTGTTCCTCTTGTAAATGAGATTAGACTATTGAACGGACTCTCTTCTCCAGAACCCCAGCATAGACCTTACCGGGGAGGCTAAGATGTGTGATCCCCCGATAGTTGGAGCACACTCTCCGGTCCCCCTTTCTTAAAAGGGGAACCACCACCCCGGTTTGCCAAACCAGAGGCATTGCCCCCGATGTACACGTGATGTTGCAAAGACGTGTCAACCAAGACAGTCCCACAACATCCAGAGCCTTAAGGAACTCAGGACGGATTTCTTCCACCCCCGGAGCCTTGCCACCAAGGAGTTTCACAACTACCCTGGTCACCTCAGCCTGAGTGATGGGCAAACCCCCGTCTGAGTCCTCTAGTTCTGCTTCCTCTATGGAAGACGTGATGGTGGGATTGAGAAGATCCTCGAAGTATTCCTTCCACCGCCTAATGACATCCCCAGTCGTGGTCAGCAGATCCCCAGCCCCACTGTATACAGTGTTGGTCGGGAACCACTTTCCCCTCCTGAGTTGCCTGACGGTTTGCCAGAACCTTCTCGGAGCCGATCGAAAGTCACTTTCCATGGTCTCACCGAACTATTCCCACACCCAAGTTTTTGCCTCCGCGACAGTCAAAGCCACGATCCACTTGGACCTCCTGTACCCGTCTGCTGCCTCCAGAATCCCATGAGCCAACCAGGCCCAATAGGACTCTTTCTTCAGCATGACGGCCTCCCTTACCCGAGGTGTCCACCACCGGGTTTGGGGATTGCCGCCACGACAGGCACCGCCAACCTTGCGGCCACAGCTCCGATCTGCTGTGTCCAATTACAGAACAGCACTCGGGTTCAGATCAGAGAGGCCGTTCCTCCCAATCACACCCTTCCAGATCCTACTGTCATTGCCCACGTGAGCATTGAAGTCCCCCAGCAGAACAATGGAATCCCCAGAAGGGGCACCTTCCAGTTTCCCAAGGACTAGGAAGGCCGGGTACTCTGAACTGCCATTTGGTGCATAAGCACAAACAACAGTCAGAGCCCGTTCCCCAACCCGAAGGGGCAGGGAAACAACCCTCTTATCTACACACAAAGGCAGCGAGCCGGGGAGCTATAACTAAGCCCACTCCAGCCCTCCGCCTTTCACCCTGGGCAACTCCAGAAAAGAATAAAGTCCAGCCTCTCTCGAGAGGATTGGTTCCAGAACCCAAACTGTGTGTTGAGGTGAGACCAACTATATCTAGCTCAGGCTCCTGCCCAACCAGAGAGGTTACGTTCCATGTCCCAAGAACCGCTTCAGTAACCGAGGATCGGTATGCCAGGGCCCCCGGCCTAGGCCACCGCCCAAACCACAATGCACCAAACCCCTAGAACTACCTCTCCCACAGGTGGTGGGCCCATGGGAGCAGCCATGGGTTACAAGTAACCTAAAATATCTCCTGAACCAGAAGAAGAGAGCCTTCTAGACAGGGGATAAGGAGGCGCTAAAGAGGGTGCAAACGGAGCTTAAAAAAGGATTAAGGAGGCCAAAGTGGAGTACAGGACTAAGATGGAGACCAAACTGAAAAATAACAACACTCGTGACGTGTGGAGAGGTTTGAAAGACATTACTGGTTTCAACCTGAGCAGCTCTGGAGAAATAACCGATGGCAGTTATGAAAGGGCGAATGAGTTGAACCAGTTCTTTCTAAGGTTTGACAACGACTCCCCCACTACCCCATTGTCCTCTGCTGGGTCTCCAGTAGTTTTGAACTTTAACACGTCACCAGAACAACAGCCACCACCATTAACAGCTCTCACCTCCTCCATACCAAACATTTACACCTCCTCTGACAGTAATGCTCCTGTCACTACCCCCGCTCAGGACCAGTCGAGTAGCAGTGCACCAACTCTCACTGCTGACCAGGTGAAGGAGCCGAAGAAACTAAAACAGTGCAAAGCTGCAGGGCCGGACGACATTCAGCCTAAGGTACTGAAACTGTGTGCTGAGCAGCTGTGTGGAATACTTCAGCACATCTTCAATCTGAGCTGCAGTCAAGGATAAAATGTATGTCTGTCTTGTGCAATATGTACAGAACTGTGACACTGCAATTTCCTTCAGGATCAATAAAGTGTTATCTTATTTTCTATTGCTAGTCTCTTCAGTTGTGTTTGTTATTATGGATATCCATGTTGGTTATATGACCTTGGACCATGACCCCAACTCTGTTTGTGGATTTGCCCTTAATAAACCTGCTCCACTTAGCACATGTGTCTGCCTCTTCGCTCCATGACACACCATGGTGTTACCCAGTCAAAGTTCTTTGATCCAGTTTTCAGGACACAGGATTCACATTTCTGGTTTTAACATGTTTTCAGTGCACCTGAGCTGTGTGTTCAGAGTGATTAAAGGAATGAATTGAGTATGTTGTGAGACGGGACATGGCAAAAAATGTGTATATTGTGGTGTCCTGACCAGTGGACTGAGAAACACTAACATGTTTATAGGGGACTTTTATGTAATTTTAAATTTTAGCTCAAAGATTCAGGCAGACTTGTTACACTGGTCAATAACACCTGAATGCTTACAGTACTGTTGACCTTGCACAAAATCGCCTGTGGTCCATGTTTGCAAGAACTAAATAGTAAAGAAGTCATTTAAGAAAGAAAACAATTTAAAAGTTAAGATTTACATAATAAAAATACTAAACATATACTAACCAGTATAACCCATTCTTGTATCTGTTAAAACAAGCATGCATGTGATGTCCATGTGAATATTCATGGTGAAAACATTTTACCATAACTGTGGAAAATGCTGAAATGCGTTTGAGACCATCACCTGGCACTAGTGTAGTCTTCCAGATCTGAACACGTTTGGGAATGACACCATTATGGAATAGTTCTGATTGTATACGCCTCCTTTGGGAACACGCCTATATTTTACCCCAAAAGGAAAAACAAGTTTCACTTCTGTAAAGGAGACTGAGGAGAACACACGTCAGGAAGGTAACTACGTATCTTCTACCTCTATGAGTTAAGGTCACATTTAAAATGCTAAAGAATAGTCTACACAAACATTTCAGTTATGTGACGCGGTCATGTTATTTACCTTGACTCTACCTGGTATAAATTTGTTTCACAGTTATTCGGGTGATTGAAATATCTGATGTAGCTGAAAATGTTATTGTAGAAAATTTGATGTGATGTGTGTGATGTGTAATGATACATCTTATATAGCCGGTATGGCACCAAACCACTCAAACCTGCCAAGCTGCCATTGGCTCAGAACGCATTGAAACACCGTGAGCCAATGACACACACTTTTTGATGCAATGAAGCGCAAAGTGAAACAGCGATGACTTTCGAAGCTTCGAACGTCACCGGTCACGTGACACTGGTGTTTCGATACAAGCTCAGACACACCCGAAGGGAGGGGTCCGGGGCTTTACAGTAACTCACAGATATATCAAAGCCAAGCAATAAAATGAATATATGACTAAATAAATGAATTCTGTTGTGATAAGGGGAATGTAAGTTGTAAACAACAGAAATTCAAAAAAGGGAGATACACTAGTATGTTGGGCAGAAGAAGAGTTGAGATGACCAGAAATAACGAGTCTTAACACAACCACACAGACTAAACAGAAAAGGTTAAAAAACAAATTTTTTTATTTTGTTATTTTGTAAATTAAAAAATGTGTTGCTGATATTTTCACTCTAACTAGATGCAATTTATACACTCAGTTGCCTTGGTCATATCAGGAATTATTCATTGCAGAGGAAGATTCATATTCGCCTTTCCTTTTACGAGCGCATACATAGGTGAAGAAAGTGCAACGACCTCTGTGACTCCCACATGAATGCATATTTATACATTCAATTATTACAGTTGTCATTTTTACATCTACAACTGATCTCCTATCTGATCAGTGTCATTATGTGCTGCATGTGTCTCGTTAATGTATATTTGGCTGTTTGTTATTCTTGTAAAAATACTTTCAGCTTTGCATCCAGCCTTGTTCCTTGATGCTACTGCTAGCAATACATGTTTATAAATGTTATTATAAAAGGTCTGGTGGTTTTAGTTTGGGAGGCAAAAAGAGTCACATTTTTGTTGGATCTTACAATTGAATATATTTTTTGTACAGGAGACATTTGTGTGACAAGTTCAAAGAAAATACCTGCTTTTAAAGAAAACAGATACTAACTGGAGATTGACAGCAACAATGGCCAATCAGGACACTGAAGTACTGCAGACATCAGGAGAACCAACTTTAAAAAGAGCAGCTGAAAAGGCAAAAGAGCAGGTTGACAGGTTGTTTAACGTCTCAGTGAGCATCGCTGTAACGGGCGCAACAGGAGCAGGAAAGTCGTCTTTTATCAACATGATTAGAGATCTGGGGGATGATGATAAAGGCGCAGCTGAGACTGGAGTTACTGAAACCACTAAACAACCAACCCCTTATCCACACCCCACACTGCCCCATATAACATATTGGGACCTGCCTGGAATTGGAAGCCCAACCTTTCAGGCAAAGTCGTACCTTAAAGACGTGAAATTTGAGACCTATGACTTCTTCATCATTATCTCATCAGAGAGGTTCAGAGAGAATGACAAAATGCTCGCTAAAGAGATCCAGAAAATGAAGAAGAAGTTTTACTTCATCAGGTCAAAGATAGACAACGACATCCAGGCAGAAGAAGGGAGGAAAGGTTTTGACAGAGAGAAGACGCTCTCAAGGATCAGGGCAAACTGTCGGGAAAACCTGAAGGATTTAGGAAACCCCCAAATATTCCTCATATCCTCGTGTGAACGTTTACACTTTGATTATCAGAAGTTTTGTGATGCCATGTTATCAGATCTTCCGTCAATAAAGCAAAATGCTCTGCTGCAGTCTCTGCCCATCAGCTCCATGGCGATGCTGGAGAAGAAGATACGCATGTTTGAGGTGGCGGCGTGGGCAGCTGCGATGGTCTCAGGTGCAGTTGCCGTGGCTCCCGTGCCTGGACTCTCAGTAGCATGTGACGCAGGCATTTTACTGGCTTTCTTCACCAGCTGCTACTACTCATTTGGCCTTGATGATAAATCACTTGAAAATCTCTCAAGACGAGTGAACAAACCGTCTCTGAAAGACATGATCAAGTCTCCTCTAGTGCTGGGACTGGCGTCCAAATCAGCAGCAAGACTGCCGTTGTCCGCATTAGCAGGAGGAGCTGCAGTGGAGTATCTGTGCAGTCTGGTGCCTGGAGTGGGCAGCGCTATAGCAGCAGTGATGTCGTTTGGGCTCACATACAAACTCCTGCAGAACGGGCTGAAAGAGCTGGCAGATACAGCACGAACTGTGCTGAGAGTGGCGGGACTAAAGTAATGACACGAACTGTCCAGACAAAGGCGGGACTACAGTAATGACGCGAACTGTGCCGACAGAGGCGGGACTACAGTAATGACGCGAACTGTGCCGACAGAGGCGGGACTACAGTAATGACGCGAACTGTGCCGACAGAGGCGGGACTACAGTAATGACGCGAACTGTGCCGACAGAGGCGGGACTACAGTAATGACGCGAGCTGTGCCGACAGAGGCGGGACTACAGTAATGACACGAGCTGTGCTGACAGAGGCGGGACTACAGTAATGACACGAGCTGTGCCGACAGAGGCGGGACTACAGTAATGACACGAACTGTGCTGACAGAGGCGGGACTACAGTAAACAAGCAACACTTAGTTTATATCTTTGTCTGTTCTTGTTTTTGACCATCCATAAAACACACAGTGATGACTATTTGCACTCCATGACAATTGCTCAGTAACAGATGATACAGCTGTTCATAATTTCAACACGTTGAATTAAAGGGATAATGCTGTGAACAAAGACATCTCCATTTGTTAATCTTGTGTTCCACCAAACACAACTTACAAACAAAATTCATGAACTATCTTTATTTCCACAAATACAACAAAGGGCAATTCGGGGCACTTCAGTGACCTCAGAGATATTTTGTGAATGGCCAGATGCGATTTCTACATTTGTTTGCTCTTCCCAAGTATCCAAGATGTTTTCCCAAACTGAATTTTGATTTGAACTCCTTAACTTGGTCAACCTGAACGTGAATTTCAAGATACCTCACTAAATTTCACAGACCTTTTTCTCCAAGAAATCATGGTTTCAGGTTACACTGAAATATCTCCATATAAACCCCCAAAAGTGCACTCCTACGCATGTGGTCAAATCGCTTAGCATGCGACTGAGTTATGAGGGTAGAATAATATTTCTGATAGGAACACCATGGCCTGGGAAAGAACAGCTAGCCGGTACCGCCTAGTTACAGGGAACACTGAAAGGCGAAGGAGTGGATAAACCAGCGAAAGGATTCAACGAGACGGCGACGAATTTCAGGGTTGTTTTTCTGCTTCTATAAGTATTATCCACAACGGCAAGACAGTGAACAGGCCTACAATGTTATTTCATTTCATCTTTGCCAGCTTTAAGAATTTGTGTGATTCAGACTGTCTTAATGTTACATATGTACAAATGCTTTTAAGATTTACTAGTTTAAGTTTGTGTTGATTTTTTCTGTTATTGATAAATATTGTTTCGTTATATTTGATGTTTGTCTCACTGTTGAAAGCCATTTTTTTGCAGTCATTTACCGACTTACATCATTGAGATACGTTATTAAGAGCATCATTGGATAAGTAATCGAGTGAAATACAGAAACCCCTATGTAACGCTGTGTGGTGTGATCAAGGGGCGGACACACGCTGAAGTAGAGCGTATAGTATCTAGTGGGGCCAAGTGAAGCCTCATGAAGCACTGAAACTTTCCTAACAATTGTGCCGAAAAAGATTTGAAGCTTCAAGGCTTCAGTGACGGTGACATCTGGTGGCCAACTGAAGCCATAGCAACCTCTAAAAAGCATCACTGTTTCAATCCTATGACAGCAATAAAAGTTCAGAAAAGTCTGAGTGGTCATTCAAGTGTTTTGTTCATTCATACCATATAATGATTATAATGTCATTACAATAAAATATGCAGATGCTCTCCCCAATACTCTAACACATTCCTGATTCAAATAAATGCAAATTATATTAAGGGTTAAATGTTGGTCAAGTGTGATGTGTATATTTATATCTTATATAGCCGGTATGGAACCAAACCACTCAAACCTGCCAAGCTGCCATTGGCTCAGAACGCATTGAAACACCGTGAGCCAATGACACACTTTTTGATGCAATGAAGCGCAAAGGGAAACAGCGATGATGTTCGAAGCTTCAACACTCAAACACTTAAACCTCAAGACGTTGACAAACCTAGCATACACAGACTCTCAGTCAGTGTAAACAACCAGGCTAACACCATGAACAAACGACCACGCAAGGATAACACAGCCAGACTATACACAGGACACGGATTACACAAATAACGACAATAAACACCAACCCATGAATCTAGACAGACCAAGACGAATACAAACCAGATCTAACAAGAAACACGCAGTCAAACACGCGATATAAACTTAACATATACTAGAACAAACGACATAAAACTTGAAACCTAACGAACTCTAAATACGTTGAAACGAAACAGACGTATCCAAACAAACTACAAAGCCTAACAAATCAGGTATACTTAGAATTAAAAGCGGACACAGGGATCTGTCAACACGAATAACCGCATATGTAACCGGTCTTGCAGTGCGTGCGTGCACATGTGGACTCGGCTTCTCTGCCCTCCAGACAGAAACAGACACAGAAGCTAAGAAACACAAAAAGTGCTAAATATACCAAATAGTAAGTGAACAAGTAACTGAACTTTATTTATATAGCACTCTAAGACAGAGCTACAAAGTGCTTTACGACAAAAATATTTTTAAATCATAATAAAAATGTATATAATAATTAAAAAAAGATACAGACATGATCATCACTAATGGTCACAACTCACAAATGCCAAGGAATAAAAATGAGTCTGATGGCTGTTCGTAGTCTGGGTGCACATACAGAATAGGCACTGGCTCCTGCTTTAGCTTGGTTCTGGGAGAAACAAGAAACTCTTTGTTAAAAGATCTCAAAACCTATTTCTCATCTGGGGCACCAACAGTTCAGACATATGTTCAGGTGATTCCCCGTGTAAAGCCTGATAGATAAGAACAAGTATTTTAAAATCAATCCTGAATTTCAGTGGTAACCAGTGAAGGGAAGCAGGCACTGGGCTGATATGATCCCATCATCTGGTTCATGTTAAAAGTCCAGCCACAACATTTTGGGCCATTTGAATATACACTGGTTTTGCAATATACGCTGCACTATAAAGTACAGCATATAAAGCATTGCAAAAGCAAAGTGAGATGTAACAAATGCATGAATAACTCCCAAGTCCTGAAAAGATAAAAATCTTTTGATATTTGCTATATTTCTTAGTTGGAAAAAAGTTTTGTCATATGCATTGAGAACTGTAGATTATAATCAAGGACAACACCCAGATTTTTAGCAAAGACATTTAC
>JAGXOD010001396.1:355000-392500 GCA_020368025.1 Brachyhypopomus occidentalis | reverse complement strand
AGGGCTGGACTCTTGTTCGGGGGAAGGAACGCAGCAGAAACCAGCACAACAGCTGTGGCAAGCAGCCGTCTCCAGAACAGGACATTCTTTTAGATAACAGATATGAAGCTCTCACCTCAACTCAAGTAGCAGAAGTCGAACAGTCTCACAACATACTGCCTCCCTCTCCGGGACAACAACAAGGACATCAAGCACATCCTAATCTCCACCAGGAAAACAACTGCAGTCTTGCTGCTAAACATCAGCATGCAAATAACTCTGGCCACACACGGACCAACCACCAGGCTCCCAACCGTGCTAGCCGGCGGCATGCTAACAAGCATGCTAACAGTATTAGCCATCGGAATGTCAACACCTGTGCCAGACACCATGCTTCCGGCCATTCCAGGCAACATGCTAATAAGCACGTTCAGAGTCTTGGCCATCAGTGTAGCCATACGTGTCCCAACCACCAGCTTGCAAACCGTGCCAATCGACAGCGAACCAATAAGCATGGTGACAGGGTTAGCCGTCAGGACGCTAACCATGTTTGCCATCACCATGCGGCTTGTTTTAGCCGCCGCGGCATGACCGGTGAAAGGAGACGAAGACCACCTCCGCAGCCCAAAACTCTGTTGATTGGGGACTCAGTCATCAGAGATGTTTGGAGCAAGAATATTAAGACCTTTTGCTTTCCTCGTATTACTGTCTGTGAAGTGATACCCATGATTCCACACATACTGCAGGATCATCCAGCTATAGAGCGTCTGATTGTGCATGTCGGCTCTAGCGATGTCTACAAACAACAGTCTGAGATTCTGAAACAGGATTTTAAACATCTGCTCGACATTCTGGAGTTCTCCCAGTCTGAAGTGTTCATTTCGGTCGATACCAACTGCACGCCTGGGCAGTGGTCATTTTACCAGACTGCTGGCTCTAAACAGCTGGCTCGCGACAGCCTGTGCACATCGGAAGGTAAACTTCATTGACAATTTCAACATCTTTTGGAGACGTCCTGAACTTTTTAAACCTGATCGGCTTCACCCAAACAAAGCCGGGACTCGAATGCTTGTGGATAATCTACTGTATGGAATCACTCACATGCGGAACTTGCACCCAACCACCAGCAATGTCAGTCACAGGAGCTCACCGTCTCCTGTCAGGGGAATCTGTTCACGGTCTCAGAGGTAAACTCCAGGAGATTGATGAGGTTCTGCAACACTACAGTCCACGGTCTTGCAGGAACAGTCCACAGTCTTGTAGGAACTCACCTACCTCTCCTGTACACTCAGTGAATCCTCAGGTCTGACACACTGGAATCCATGCTCCTAGTCAGTGTTACATTCCAGTTCTTTTAAATAGCCGGTGGCATGGCTCTCAGAATCAGAACAAAAATGTTATCAGAAGAAAAACAAGACATTGTAACAAACAAAATTTGATCCCAGTGAAATGCACAAGTAATTTAAGCTCTGTTGATGAACCACATCAAGTCTTCAAAGTCTCCTTACTAAATGTCCGCTCACTTTCGCAAAACAAGTCCTTTATAATAGCTAGATTAATTGAAGATTATTGTCTGGACTTTCTTTTTTCTAACAGAGACTTGGCTTGATAGCAATGGAGCAGTGGTGCTAAATGAAGCTTCCCCCAAATTTTAACTATTTTAATGTCTCTAGAGAAAATAAGAGAGGTGGTGGTGTTGCATGTTTTTATCATAAAGCATTCAGCTGTAAGCAGATTTCATTAGGGGAATATCCTACGTTTGAGTATCTGGCAGTACAACTGAACAGTACTCATACAGTTCTATTAATTGTTATCTATCATCCTCCCAGACTACATACAGACTTTCTTGAAGATTTTGCTGAAATGCTTTGTAGGATCTTAGTTGATTTTGATTATGTTTTAATCACTGGGGATTTTAACATCCACATGGATATACCCACAAATCAAATCATTAAATTTTAAAAATTTTTTTTGGGGGGAAACCCTAATATTTTAAAAAACCCTTTTAAAACCCTTAAAAAAAAGGGTCCCACAAAAAAAACAACATATTAATTCCCCTTTTTTTAGAAAACATTAAAAAAATTGGCCCCCAGTTAATGTTTTTAAAATAAAAAAAAAACTTTTATCGGTTTTTTGAGCTTAAGCCTAAAAAATTTTTTTAAGGGTTTAAAATAAAAAAAGGGGCTTAGCCCCTTTTTTTCCAAAATTTTTCTTTTTTAGTTACAAAAAACTTTTTACGTCAACTTGGCCTTTTTTTTAAAGGGTTTTTGATAAATCAATGGGAGAATTTTTTCTTAGGCCCTTTTCCCCCCCAAACAAAAAAAAATTTTAGGCAATTTTGGGGCCTTTTCCCCTTTTTTTTTTCCCCTTCCCCAATTTTAAAAAAAGGGGAATTAATCAAAAACGGAGCAAACAATTTTAGAACCGCCCAAAAAAATTGCCCTTTTAAAATCATATATATCAGACAGGATTCCAATTTTTTGAAATTTTAAAAAAAAAGAAAACAAGGCTTGTTCTTGGATTTTCACAAAAAGGGTTTGGATTTTAAAAACTTAAAACTGGCCAAAAAATTTTGAATTTGGCCACTTTTAAAGGCTTTTTCCCCACAGAAGAAGTTTTTTCACCCCAAATCGCTAAGGCCGAGTATGTTTTCCCGCTTTAAAAAAATTTCCCCTGTTTTCCTCCTTGAATGCGTTTATTGTTCCCCAAAAACTCGTTTTTGCAACAGTTAAACGGGAAGGGCCCGCCGGAAAAAAGGGGTAATTCCCTGCGCCCCCCCCCGGGGCCCCTTTGTTTGAAAATTTTGTTCGGGGATTTTTTTAAAAAACTTATTTTTGCTTTTTCCCGTTGGGTTTTTTTTATCATCTTTCTCCAAAATTTTTACTTTTTTTTTAAAAAAAGTTTAACCTTTTTTAAAAAATTTAATTTTCCTGGGTTCGGTTTTTTTTGTATTAAATTTAAATTTTTTTAAAAATTCTTTTATTCTATTTTTTTAAGGGGTTTATTTTTTTTATTTTTTTTCCCTTTTTTTTTATTTAGTTCATTTTAGTTTTTTAAATTTTAATATTTATTTTTTTTCATAAAATTTTTTTATTTTATTTTTTTACCGTTTTCCTTTTTTTTTTTATTTTTTTTTTTCATTTTTTTATTTTTATTATTTCTTTTAATCTCTGCTTCATTTTACTTTTTTGATTTTTTTAATTTTAAAGTTTGGGAGTTGCATGTATGCATGAAAGGTCTATACAAATAAAGATTATTATTATTATAATGATTTTACATGAATGCTATTTATACATTCAGTTATTACAGTTGTTTTTAAAAATTAAAAGTCTGGTTGGTTTTTGTTTGGGGGGCATTTGTTTGGTTTTTTTTAAAAATTTTTTTGACGGGCCCCCGTGTACGAGTTAAATGTTTTAAAGAAAAAAGTCTTGGAGTTTTAAGGGAAAAGGGAACACACTGAAGTAATTTTAAGCACTTCAGGCATCAGGAGAACCCAACTTTTAAAAAAGCATCTAAAAAAGGGACAAGAGCAGATTGACGGGTTGTTTAATGTCCGTGAACACCTGTAACGGGCGAAACAGGAGCAGGAAAGTCGCTTTTTTCAACGGATTAGAGATCTGGAGGATGAAGATAAAAGGGGCAGCTGAAACTGGAGTTGTTGGGAAAACCCCTAAACAACCAACCCCCTTTTCCAAACCCCACACTGCCCCATATAACATATTGGGACCTGCCTGAACGGGGAAACCCAACCTTTAAAGCAAAGACATACCTTAAAGATGTGAAAATTAACACCTATGACTTCTTCCTCACCTCAGCAGGTTATGGGCGCTACACTGCTGGATGTCTAAATGGAGCTCAAAAAAAAAAGTGGGTTATAGACAACTGGACACGTTTTAGGGGGAGGACTGGCCTTTTTAAGAGGGACGGGGGTTTACCCCCTTGGGGGGGTGCTGCTCAAACTGGGGGTATATCCGCCTTAATTTGTTCCCCCCCCTGCAGGGGACGTCACCTAGATTACACTGGGTTGAAACTGTCTGTTTCAAGGACCTCAAGTATCAAAAGCAGTTCTCAAAATTTGGGGGACAAAATGTAACACCACACAACAAAGTTTTTGCTTCTTGAAAAACTTAGGTGTTTTTTTAGATTTTGGGGGCTGATCCCAAATATCAAATCAAAATTTACGTATCAATACCCTTTTTAAAAGAAATCTTCAGTTTTATCAAAATTTTACCCAAACATCTCACTCCAGTAAGTGACTCATCACCAACAGTTTGTGTTGCTTGGGGATGTCCAGGGGGGTATCAGACCCGGTTGGAAGCTTTTCTGTGGAAATATGACATCTTGGGCCTGCCTGGGCAAGTCAGAACGAGCTTGGCCTTCCTCAGCATGCTATAAAGGTGGCTTGCATAAACCGATCCTGCTTTATTTGGTTAATACAGAAAGCTAGTATTTTTATTATTTCTTTTAATCTCTGCTTCATTTTAATGTTTTGATTTATTTAATCTGTAAAGCACTTTGAGTTGCATGTATGCATGAAAGGTGCTATACAAATAAAGATTATTATTATTATAATGACTCCTACATGAATGCATATTTATACATTCAGTTATTACAGTTGTCATTTTTACATCAACTTCAGTCTACAACTGATCTCGTATCTGATCAGTGTCCTTGTTATGTGCTGCATGTGTTTGTTATTCTTGTAAAAACACTTTTAACTTTGCATCTGGCCTTGTCCCTTGCTGCTACTGCTAGCATTACATGTTTATAAATGTTATTATATAAAGTCTGGTGGTTTTAGTTTGGGAGGCAAAAAAGACACATTTTGTTGGATATTAATTCAATATATTTTTTGTACAGGAGACATTTGTGTGACGAGTTCAAAGAAGATACCTGCTTTTAAAGAAAACAGATACTAACTGGAGATTGACAGCAACAATGGCCAATCAGGACACTGAAGTAACTGAAGCACTTCAGGCATCAGGAGAACCAACTTTAAAAAGAGCATCTGAAAAGGCACAAGAGCAGATTGACGGGTTGTTTAATGTCTCGGTGAACATCGCTGTAACGGGCGAAACAGGAGCAGGAAAGTCGTCTTTTATCAACGCGATTAGAGGTCTGGGTGATGAAGATGAAGGTGCAGCTGAAACTGGAGTTGTTGAAACCACTAAACAACCAACCCCTTATCCACACCCCACACTGCCCCATATAACATATTGGGACCTGCCTGGAACTGGAAGCCCAACCTTTAAAGCAAAGACATACCTTAAAGATGTGAAAATTAACACCTATGACTTCTTCCTCACCTACAGCAGGTTATGGGCGCTACACTGCTGGATGTCTAAATGGAGCTCAGAAAACAAAGTGGGTTATATAGACAACTGGACACGTTTTGAGGGCAGGACTGGCCTTTTGAAGAGGGATGGCATTCACCCCTCTTGGGAGGGTGCTGCTCTCATATCTAGGAGTATATCCGCTAGCCTTAATAGTGTCTGCGAGCTGCAGGGAGACGTCACCTAGATTACACTGGATTGAAACTGTCTGTTCAAGTATCTCAAGTACCTCAAGTATCAAAAAGCAGTTCTCAAAATTTGGAGACAAAATGTAACACCACACAACAAAGTTTTTGCTTCTTGAACACTTAGGTGTTTCTTTTAGATTTTTGGGTGCTGATCACAAATATCAAATCAAAATTTACGTATCACGTACCGTTTAAGAGAAATCTTCAGTTTTATCATAATGTTTTACCCAAACATCTCACTCCAGTAAGTGACTCATCACCAACAGTTTGTGCTGCTTGGGTATGTCCAGGCATGTATCAGACCAGGTTGGAAGCTTTTCTGTGGAAATATGACATCTTGGGCATGCCTGTGCAAGTCAGAACGAGCTTGGCCTTCCTCAGCATGCTATAAAGGTGGCTTGCATAAACCGATCCTGCTCATTTGGTTAATACAGAAAGCTAGTGAATATGTGTGCATCATTCTAGTAAAGTACAGTGTCTGTATCAATATAACAGTAAGTAAATTTAATGCTGTAGCTGTTTTGCTGTCTGGCGATACGTCACGTCAATGTCGTAACAGCCGCAATACATTCTGCTATAAGACATGCTCTCCTATATACCCGATGGCAGGTGTTTATATTTCCCCATGCCAACCTGACCTCCAGGCAGGGGGATTCACACAGGCCTGCCCGAAGAGGAGAAAGTAACAAAGGAAACTGGGGAAAAACTGCCTCTCAAATGTTGAGGAAGGATTAACTAAGAACAAATTTCTCAACCATCATTTGCAAAAGGATCATTTGAGAAGTAACTCGAGGTAGAAGGGGAGAACTCGAGTAGAGAGCGAAAAGGAGCTTGAGGGAAAATCCCCCAGGGCTCCTACCAAAATTACTGGCCGGTCTGAACGTCAGAACACTGAACAAAGACTCAGCGAAGGGAGTGTTTCCCGGCCCTTAAAAAGCCTGACCATCAGGTGAGGCTCATTTGGCTTGATTAGCTCACAGGCTCCCTCTGGTGGCTGAAGGAGGTCCAACCCTGGAGCCAACCTAACACTTCCTGTCTAATGTAGTGCTATAAGTATTTGTATAAGTACTAAAACAAAAAATAAAAACTCATGTACAAGACCTGTCAGAGGTTAAAAAGAGGACGTGTGCAAGACCTCCTGTCAGTAGTAGGTAGGGGTTAGAGTTGGGTAAATGGATAGGTAGCTTATAGGAACAGCTGTAGGACTGTAATAGAATAAGTGTAGCTAATTAACTGGCCATTTATTGAATCTTTAAAAGCAGTACATTTATAGGCTTTTACATTTGCTGGCTGGTATCTGTAATATAACCTGTTTATCTGTCTTTTATACCACACCAATAGGATAAATCCAGATCAAGACGGCACACCAACATTCCCTGATACACTCTGAATGCCATCACGTCAGATACACTTCCACAACTATCATGGAAACACCTCACAAGCACACAGATATCAGCCACCTTCTCCTGAGTACTAACATGCCACACCTGGTACCCCCCACACATATTTAACCCTCACCTGCCCACTGATTCAGTGTGTCCTGCTCGTCAGTTTTCAATACACCAATCTTTCCTTCTCTCTAAACCCAGTGGTGGCAGTAGGTCAGTTGTGCTATAAAGCCAGTGGTGTAACGCGGTGGAACCCGATAACGGAATCCACCGCGAGGTCTATAGAGACGCCTATAGGTCTATAGTGCCAGCTCGCAATAAAATAAAGGAACTGATCGCTGCGAGGTGAAAATGAAACCAACCACTGTGAGCAACGGGGGGGAAAAGGCAAACAAAAAACGCGGAGAAGTCAACGCGAAATTAACTCAACCGTTTAGAAAACACAGGAGAACACAAAGGACGCGGAAAACTCGACGCGTAATAAGGAGAAGGAAACGCAAAACAATAACGAACAAAAGATGCCAGGGGAAGTAGCTGGCTAACTGGCAGATGCCACAACAAACTCAAAAACCTTCCCAACCTAAACCCAATCTAGATAGAGAAATAACAGCGAGGACAACTTGAGAGAGACCAGGTGAAGCGGCGCAGGAGTAAAGCACTCGAACAAACAGGTAAGTAGTGAGAGAGCGAGGGAGAGAGACTGGTGACGAGACACCTTGCAATACGAGACTGAGAAAACAGCTGAGAAACGCACAGCATGGAAGCTAAATGATTCAGAAGTGAGGTACTACAGCTATCTTCCTTAAGTGATGGGAAAGACAGCTGTAGACCATCACTGCTGATTACAGGATCTCTGCCTAGAACTGGCTCACGCGCTCCCCCCGGTGGCAGCAGGAGGAGCCACACTGGAGCCAACACTGAAAAGTGGTCTCAGTACGTTGCACATGCAGTTATACGTCTGCTTTTCTTTTTGACCAAGCCGTTCTATGGCCAATACCAAACGAAGGAGGAACTGCTGTGACACATCTGGAAAATAACTGCAAACTATCACAGTTCACCTCTGTTGGAAATATATTCTTTGCTTAGCACTAACATAGCAACAATATATTTTGCTTAGTAGTAAACTTGATATTAAAACCATATATGAATGCTGCATAAGGTGAATTAACATATAAAAGTATATTCATAAGCTTAAGGACAGTACTTTGGTTAAGCAGTATATTAGTGTACGCTCCTAACGGAGAAAAGAATGTTCCACAGGTGGTTTCAACAAGGAGGGGGAGAAGAATGTTTAGGTGGGTCAGGGAACAGCAGCATATAAGCTGTCAGTTTCAGTAGTTATTTCAGATCTGTGGCTTCTTCCCTTACGGTGGGGCGCATGTTTTGTATGTGAGATCTCCTAAGATATCTTTGTGTATACAGTAGATTGGTCTGTTGTTTCTACTTATTTTCATCTGCATCAACAAACACGCTGTGCTGAGGCACTGAAGAGAACCACAAGCACAACACCTCTTACAGTGTATATATTGAACTCTTCATTATTCAATATTCAGTATTCATTTTCAGCCAGTATTTTGCTTGTAATCTTCAATACAGAGTTTTGTTCACTCTATGAAGTTGTAATACTTCAGTTACCATATCAGGTAGTGTGATCACTAACATTAGCCCCACCCCAAACCCTAACCCTGCCCTAACATAGCCCCTCCCCAAACCCTAACCCTGCCTTAACATTAGCCCCTCCCCAAACTCTAATCCTGCCCTAACATTAGCCCCTCCCCAAACCCTAACCCTGCCCTAACCTTAGCCCAAACCCTAACCCTGCCCTAACATTAGCCCGACCCCAAACCCTAACCCTGCCCTAACATTAGCCCGACCCCAAACCCTAACCCTGCCCTAACATTAGCCCCTTCCCAAACCCTAAACCTGCCCTAACATTAGCCCCACCCCTAACGCTAACTCTGCCCTAAAATTAGCCCCACCACAAACCCTAACCCTGCCCTAACATTAGCCCCACCACAAACCCTGCCCCTAACATTAGCCCCTCCCCAAACCCTAACCGTGCCCTAACATTAGACCCACCCCAAACCATAACCCTGCCCTAACATTAGCCCCTCCCCAAACCCTAACCCTGCCCTAACATTAGCCCCACCCCAAACCCTACCCTAACGTGGGGTGAACACACCCATAACGAGGCGAACAACGAGAAAGGATGACAAACCTTTAAACCTCCTACATACAAATACGTAATTTCCCCCAACTTAATTAATGTGTAAGCTCAAAAGTCAACGTAAGTCAATATTTTAAGTTTACAATTACTATTAAGTATAAATCACTAAACTTTCTTTTTCTTACATTTTAGCATTTTGCTAATGTATCATTTGTTTAAACCACAGTGGTGTCCAAGTTGTGTATAGATACATGTGATGTAAAGACTGGCTGCCCATTTCACAATACATGAGGTTCCCTTTATGAAATCATATTTGCTGCCAAGATAATAATTCACCATATATGGAAATAGGAGAAACATTGAGACACATCCTGTGTGTCTTATCGGTCTTCAAACATCTGATGCTGGCTGAAATTTATAAACGGCTGCTACGCTTATTCAGGCAACCCTGTGAACAGCGTGTCTGCAAAGCCAATAAAGAACTATTTAGCCTCATCTACCACCATGCACCAGTTCATCATCACTGTGTCTCTGCTTGGGCTCTTCATTGGGTTACACAGTCGTGTCGAGGGTGGAGGGATTGAGAGGACCACCACTGGACTGATCTCTGTGGGTAATGGACAGGTTTGGGGAGAATGGGGCGATGCAGAGGTGTGTCCACTGGGCACCTACGCTACAGGCTTTAGCCTTAAGGTGAGTGTGTCTCACTGGGTGAGATTCATTCTCACAGTATTAAACCAGTTACAGCAGTGCAGAGGAATCGCACAGAGTCTGTGGGTTCTGAGGGTTCTGTAGGTTCTGAGGGTTCTGTAGGTTCTGTGGGTTCTGAGGGTTCTGCTCATTTGCAGCTGGGCTACGGGTTTAGGCTGCACAGCTGAGCAGCTCACCTGGTACCAACAGGTTTGGGTTAGTGGGGGTCGTGAGGTTGATTTTGATCCCCAGGGAGCACAAACCATCAGACTCATAAGTACATCAACTAGCTCCGGGTCAGAGTGTGTAAAATGACTTGTAAACTAACACTTGGTATTTATACATGTCAGTATTCTTGTCAGCTGCGAGAGTGGCAGAAGATCCCTGCTGTGAAAGTGACACTGTGTTATGTTAATGTTCCCCTAACTCACTGATTCTGACCAATTTTCCAAATTGCTTTTGCACCTTGTAACCTTGGCAGGTTGAACCTCGGCAGGGGTCTGGGGACGACGCGGCCCTGAACGGGATTGCACTTCGCTGTACAGCTCAATCCCACAGTAGCGGGTCATATGTGGCCTATTCCACAGTGAGATCTGAGACAGGAAGGTAAAGCTTTCATCTCAGATTGTGCTTTGGCGTACACACTATACAGTACAATATGTTTCAGCAGTCAAAGAATTTTAATCCAGTCCACGGGTCCTCCTACCCGGTCCACATATTTAATCCGGTCTACATATTTAATCCAGTCCACGGGTCCTCCTACCCAGTCCACATATTTAATCCAGTCCACATATTTAATCCGGTCCACATATTTAATCCAATCCCTGGGCTCTCCAAACTTATTCCAAAAGCAGCTGAATTCATGAACCAGAATGATCATTAGTCTCAGGATTTATTAGAATCTGGGATTTCACTAACTGCTCCATCTCACTAATGGCAAACCAGTTGTTTTTGCGTCTTTCAGTTGGGGAAAATGGACCAGAAATAAGTGGTGCACAAGTGGACATCTGGTGGCCTTTCAGCTGCTAGTGGAGACTTTTCAACATGGAGGTGATGATACTGCTGCCAACAACATAAGGTACTCTGTACATCACAGTAACCTAGCAACCCAGCATTCACTGAAAGTGATCAAATCGTTTAAAACATGTATTGTGTCTCATCGTACCAGGTAACGTTCCAAAAGCTTTATGATTAAAATGAGTGCAGGTTCAAATGCAGTAATGGTGACGTGCTGGAAGGTGATGGAATGTCCTGGGGGAGCTGGGGGTCATGGAGCCCGACCTGCTCTGGGAAGGGGATCTGTGGTATTGAAACAAAGGTGGAGCTCCCTCAGGGGGCAGGCGACGACACGGCTCTTAACAACGTCGTCTTCTACTGCTGCAGATAAGGTGCATTCTGGAGTGCATGGAAAATTCAGCTGAAGTTGTTTTAAGGGCCGATGTCTGTTAGGTTAAGGTATACAGTTATAGCTAGGATACGACAGGACAGTTATCATTCAGGAAATATTAACGGTCATAAAAACAGTTTAAACTTCATTTGTTTCCCTGTTGTAGGATGCAATGGAGGCAGATACAGAACAGATACAAGTCGGAACAAGTGAATAAGTCTGAATAAGCCACTGAACAAACCACAATAAACTTCACACTGATGAGATCAATAACATCAAAGGGTTATAGTCACAATAATGTACAATTCTACACAATTCTGTGTGCTCGTACTTATTCAAATTTGTGCATATAAAAATAAAAATGATCCTCATTACCATGTAACCTGTTTATTTATAGTTGTAATTATTCAATATTAACCCCAATTCAACATTCATATTTAGCAGTAACCCTTAGTTCTCAAGTAACAATATTAATTTCAGTGTTCAGACACACCAATTGAAGTGTCTGAAAAAATATACAGGCTAGCTAGCACTAGCCTTCACGGGGTCAAAATTAGCATCACTGGACTAACATTACCTTCACTAGGCTACCATATCCTTCACTAGGCTAACATTACCTTCACTAAATGGAAAAAGCCTAGGGTTATATGACTGTCAAATGATCCGAATCAATAGTGACACCTAAGCTTTTAGTGATTTAGGTGTTGCTGAAAAGCCATCTATGGTAGGAGGAATATCAGACCAATTGCTTCTAGCAGCTTTGGGTCCAAGAAGCAACACCTCAGTCTTATCGGAATTTAGAAGAAGAAAATTAGATGCCATCCAGTTTTTTACGTCCTGGACACAGTTCTCAATTTTGGGAGTAGTACTGACATCATCCGGATTGTTGTCATAGGATTGAAACAGTGCCATTGCTTCTGTGATGCTTTTTAGAGGTTGCTATAGCTTCAGTTGTCCACCAGATGTCACCGTCACTGAAGCCTTGGAGCTTCGAATTTTTTTTTGGCACAATTGTGTGGAAAGTCTCAGGCTCTGCAGTATGCAGTATGCCGTATGTAGTAGGCTATTTCGAACACTCAGTATATACTGGATACTGTATACTGGTCCTCGTAGTGGTATGCAGTACAGTTTCCAGTATGTGACAAAAGCAAAGCATACTCTGGGGTCACGTGAACGTAGCGTTGCATGATGGGATGCAGTACACCACGAAGATAGCTCTGTTCGCATACTGGAATATTTTGGGTAAGTAGAATGTCCTCATATGTTTCGCGTACTGGAAAAATAATTTTTATTTGCATACTGCATACTGATTTGGGGCCCAAGCAGTATGTCAGTAGTATGTAGTAGGCTATTTCGAATAGATCCTCAGTGCTTCATGAGGCTTCACTTG
Source organism: Brachyhypopomus occidentalis (assembly GCA_020368025.1). NCBI lineage: Eukaryota > Metazoa > Chordata > Actinopteri > Gymnotiformes > Hypopomidae > Brachyhypopomus > Brachyhypopomus occidentalis. Next base: position 379,978 of record JAGXOD010001396.1, on the reverse strand, counting down.
CCCCTCACTAGAAAACATGCAAGAACAAAGAAAATGTGCAGTGAAACAAAATAATAAGCATGGTGGCGGAACTTTGTCAAACAGGAATAGCACCATTGCCAACTGCAGTGGAAATGACATCACACACACTGCTATAGCTCCTGAACCGGAGACATCAGTGTATCCCGGACTACAGCTGTGACATCACTGGTAGTATTAGAACGAATGGTGGGGTGTGTGAGTGTGTTGAGCCCAGGTGGGGTGTGTCGCAATGTTTTTTTGTTCAATTCAGGCTGGTGTGTGTGGTACTGGAAATCAAATCCAATCAAATCACTGTCACATCACATTAGCATAGGTGTGAAAGGTGAATGAAAATCTTGGGTTGATAGTCCCTCATTAAATATAATAAGAGAATATACATTAACTGTAACGCGGTAACCACCGCGAGGTTTTTATTTCAATAGGCAAACAAGAGCCTATTCAAGAGCCTGTCCACACAACACAACCGAAACCTCCGCCAAAACGACCGCGGGAAAACCGTTGAAAAAACGCTGCCGCACACAAAGTACGGGGGGAAAACATGAACTAAAGACAGGAGGAACACTCAATGTGGTAAAACAAATAACTTCAACAAATTAAGGACTCCAGGAGCAGTAAAAGGCTCTCCGACTGTCATGGTAAGTAACAAAAAATCCTTCCCAACACAACCAAAAAAAAAAAAAACAGAGAAAAAGACAGCAATGGAAAACTTGAGAATGGCCAGAAAGGCGCAGGAGTGAGACCACTCGAAGGAGTAGAGACAGAGTAACGTCTCCAAACGGAGAACAAGGTAACAGGAGATTAATGTGGTGACGACTTGAGAAACAATGTTGGAACGCCACACGATACCAACTCAGAAACAGAGAAACTGGCTGCACGCGCATAGCTGGGGCTACAAACGACTCAACAGTGACGAACTGCAGCTGCCCTTCCTAAATGGGGCAGCAGGCAGCTGCAGCTCATCACCGCTGATTGCGATCTTGCTGCCTGGAGATGGCTCGTCGGCTCCCCCAGTGGCGGCAGGTGGAACGACCCTGGAGCCAGCCCTGACATTAATCAATAAATTTTGCATTTTTTCACTGAACTGATGGCGAACATATATTAAACATATATTATGGAATTCGGTCACTGCACAGACTATGAATTCTTCTTATAAAGTGAGACTGATATCATGTTAATAAACTGTTAGTAATTACTCATAAACAATGAATTAGCATTCCCCTCAGTTTAGGGTGGTGCCCCATTATTAATTTATGAATTTTATGTCATGTCTCACACCCACACCTTTTTACTCTCCCTAACACCATCTAGTCGTGAACCCCGTCCTCAAGTTCCCAATCACCCCAATACTAACCATCACCTGTCTCTCATTTCCTCCCCCAGTCCTTATAAACTCCATCCTGTCTCTACCTCCCTGCGAAGTATTGTCGACCATGTCCTTTACCGAGCATCATGTACTGCTAGTTCTCCTAGGTACCGATCTATGCTTTTCCCTCAGACAGCGAGACCTGCCAGCCCCTAGGGGTCGACGCTGCCCTGCCTGCTCTGTCTTCACCACCTCTCCCTCTCGCCCTTCTCCTGACGTCTTCTGCCAGGTAGTCACAGCCCACTGGCCTGCGCTGTAATCTCACATTAAGAAATAAACTCACCTGTCTGCATTTGGATCCTTTGTTGTTGTGGCTTCCTTCCACCGTTACATTTTATACATTTTGCTATAACCAGCATGATATAACCTTTTAATCATGGTCATTGACATGATTGCTACTGGGTACAAAGACCCCAATGTGTTCCCAGTTTGTACCCAGTGTGTACTTGACCACAATCAGTTATTACAAAAAACAAACAAAAAGAGATGACAAGTATCCTCTCAAAGCCAACATCTTTTATCTGTTGTTAGTGGGAACCATTGATGTGAATGACCACGCTCAATATTTGCTAAATATTGAATGTCAGCTGAGCACAGCAGTGCTGTCTAACCTGAACACATAGCTAGTTTACATGTGATGGCACAACTTTTTCTGGAAAAGTTGAGTGTTCCAGTAAATTTAGCCCATGCTGCTAATTTTTTTTTTGTCTCTGAAGTTTGAAAAATGTGCTAATAATAGTGTAAGTGTTGGGTTCTGTGCAAGGTGGTTAAATCACTCTTTGGTTGAAAGGAAAACTGGATGGAGACGGATTCCAAACGTGGAGTACTGTTTTTTTTTTATTCTTTATTTTTCGCTTCGGGTTTTTCCCGCTTCTCTACTCCTGTTTCTCAACGCCCAGACCATGTGACTCCTTCAACCAATCACAAAGCAGAACAGATATTTACATGAAAAACATTTGTTTGTACTACTAGAACCTAAATTGTAACCTTAACTTATATAAATCTTAGAACTATTAAATCTTTTCAACTACTTAGTAGTACATTATAACAAATAGAAAGCTTACATTTCTTCCCCGTGTCACAGAAGAAACGTCCTCGTTTCACACTATAACAAATTATAAGGTGATATCAATGTAGGTGAAGAAAAAAAATATATATATATATATTAATAATAACAATAAAATAAGGATAAAAATCCCAGGATCAGTATATGGGTATGTATGTGCAGGGAAATCGGGAAAGAACCTCTTCCAAGTGCAAAAGGTGGTCACTGAAAGAGCGGCTGTAGATTAGAACATCATCTAAGTACACTAAGCAGGTTTTCCATGGGATACCACGAAGCACCATTTCCATTAAACGCTGGAATGTTGCTGGGGCGTTAGTAAGACCCATAGGTAAAACCTTGAAATGGTATAGCCCAGAACCAGTCGTGAATGCAGTTTTTTCTGTGATGATTACTCGATCTTGCTCCTCAACTTCAACTTGCCAGTAACCATGCTGAAGATCCATGGTTGAGAACCATGCAGAGCCTGATAAAGCATCAAGTGCATCGTCAATTCTTGGTAACGGATGAGAGTCTTTTATGGTCACTGCATTAAGCTTCCTATAGTCTAGGCAAAATCTCCAGGTGCCATCCTTCTTGCGAACCAAGACGACTGGTGCAGCCCAAGAACTGTAGCTTTCCTCTATGACGTCAGCTTTCAGCAGCTTGTTCACCTGACTCTCTATTTCAGCTCTCTGCTCTGGTGTTACCCTGTAGGTGTGGTGTTTGATTATGCCTGTGCGACCCCTGTCTTCTGAGTGCCTACTGAACACAGTCGAGTATTTTGTGAGCAGTGACTTTAATGACTGTGCTTGGGAATGTGACAGGTTTGTTTCATCTATCTGCACAGGTGGTATAGAATCACAGTGTAAAGGAGTGGTCATGTAACATGTCTCTTCAACCACTGTAGTGTCGTCAGATGAGGTGGAATGGAACTCACCCAGATGTTGACCAGGCTGCAGTTCGATGTCATCCTCAGTAGTGTTTAGCACACGAACAACAGTCATGCCATTCTGGACTTCGCTAAGAGTGTGGGCCACAACAACCTCACATGTTGGGTTGGGTATAAGAACACTACATAGTCAGTTGGTACAGGAGAAGCGGCTGTGGCTCCTGAAACACACGCTGTGATGATGGTTTCGCTCCTAGCAGGAAGCTTGGCAGGTGTTAGAACAGACACATTACAGCAGGCAGTCCCTTTGTGGCCTTTTGGCAAAAGTGGAAGACGCATGTTCCACAACATTCATTCATTCATTCATTCATTCATTTATTTATATAGCGCTCTTTACAACACATGTTGTCACAAAGCAGCTTTACAAATTGCATGGGTCCAGATCCCTAATGAGCAAGCCAAAGGCGACAGTGGCAAGGAAAAACTCCCTAAGATGGCGGGGAAATAGGAAGAAACCTTGGGAGGACCAAGACTCAAAAGGGAACCCATCCTCCATTGGGCGGCCCGTTAGCACCAGTCCATATTTGTGGACAAAAGGTGGTTTAACAGTTGTGGGATAAGGTTCTTGTTCTCCGGCCCAGTAGTCACAGTTCCCTCGGTGCAGATGATGAGCCCCAGGCAGGAGCCAGCACCAGCACGTCCTCCCGCGGCAACGGCAAGTCCAACCCCGGCATCAGCACATCCACCGGCAAGCCAGACCATCTCCCAGGTGCCTGCAGGTGCTTGCATGCAGTCGTCAGGAAACCATCCTCTTTTGGGAATACAGACTGAGATAGTGGTGTTGGGGTTAATCAGTGGTAAGTGTAGTGGGTGTAGTAATTTAGTCCGGGGTGCCAAGGGTGGAGCAGGTCCGGAATCAGGAACCGTCGTGCCTCCTGGTGCCCTGGAGTGGTCCTTGTCTCTATGAAGTAGGGGAGACAAGAAGGAACACAGAGTAATGATTTGTTGTTGACATCGAGAAGGGCATGGTGTTTTTCAAGAAAATCCCATCCGAGTATGACTGGGTAATGAGCTCCTCTGACAACCTGGAAGTCATGCTGCAATAATTCTGTCCCCAGTCTAATGCTTAGGGTTAGTGAGCCCAAGGTGTCCAAGCACTGTCCATTTACTGAGCGAGCAAGTACAAAGGAGGCTTTCATTGGACGTCATCTTAACGCTGGATGAGAAGTCCTGAAATCTTCACCCACAATAGAAATTGTAGAATCAGTATCAAGCAAAGCAGACACTTCAATGCCTTCCATGATAGCAAGAATATTAGCCGAAACAGTGTCATTAATTTTGGAGTCAGGTTCATTTGGAGAGTGAAATGTAGAAAGCTGGGGCTCTAATGTGGTAGCTGATGTTTGCCCCTCAACAGCAGCTAATGAAAGTTTCCCCCCTCGGAGGGGTGGGAGCGTGCTTTATTCTCAGGCGACCGGAATCGAACGCTGCGTCTGGAGTCAGGACTCATTTCTCTGTCTCTCCTTGCATTCGGACTTGAATTGCGTTGTGGCTGCTGTCATTTCCAGAATGTGAATTGTACTTCGAACGCATCTGATGCTCTGGAGAACGGTACTGGTTGCGTCTCCCATGTCTATCCATACCATGTTGTCTGGGGAGATCCATAGAGACAGGATGACAATCATAAGGCTCACGGTCACGACCATAACGCCGATCAGGTGAAAAGTAGCGCAGTGAATGGCGGTAAGATGGAGAAGGGCTGCGAGCACGGGAAAGTATGCCCTTCTGAGTCTGAAAAGACCACGAGTCCAAACGCTGAGTAAGCTGAACATTTTTCTCTTTCAATCGTTGCACATCATTTTTCAAATCACTTACAGTGAGTGCGAGCTGCTGGACAGCTTCGCTAAGCTTGTCGTCAGAAGACTTGGATCGAACCATCGCTACTTGCTCAGGGCTCGACAGATAAGAAGCATCGGACTGTAGAGCCATACGTGCTCTCTCGCAGCGGCTGGCAATTACGACAGCTTCATTCATGCTGGATCCATTTAATGAATTTTTAACTGCAAATTTGGGTCTCAGCCAGCCACAAAGCGCTGAAATTTCTCCCCTTCTTGAGCACTGACATCATAATCAGGGAAGGCTTCAAGCACTAGGCGAGTGATATCTGCACTGTACACATCCAAGCTCTCCCCAAGTTTACGAGGTCGAGCATTCACATGAGTCTGAAAGAAGGGCAGTGTGTATTTTGAGCCAAACACATTCCTGAGTTTTTCTTTCGCCTGGCTGTAATTTTTCTGGACTGCAGGAGACAAGCTATCCCAATATAAAAACGCTGCATCACTTAAGCGAGTAGGCAGAACTGACGCCAGCACTCTGGATAAGTCAGTAGCGAGAGGATGCATGGCTTGTACTGCTACCTCAAAGCGGCGAGACCAACTTGTAAAAGATTCTGTGCCATCTCCCTTATAAGTAGCTGGAAGTTCAATTCTCAAGTTTCCATGAAGACAATCTGGGGCTATCAGTTGCCCAGCAGCGCCATTTACCGCACGCGGTTGGTTCTCCACCCCAGCAGGTAATTGCTCACTCGCGCTATCGGCCTCAGACATGTTCAGTCAAAAACAGTCGCGCCAAGACAGCAAAAACAGCAAAACAAAAATCCTAACTATCTCCAGCAAAATCCAAAAGACGTTAGCTCACCAACTTCCCCAGAAGAGTGACAATTCGTGTGAATTGAGATTCCGCTATTCCGCTATGCACAGTCCACCAAAAAAAAAAAAATATATATATATATATATATTCAAAACTCACAAAAACCACCAAAATATCCCACCGCTGCCACCAAATGTAAGTGTTGGGTTCCGTGCAAGGTGGTTAAATCACTCTTTGGTTGAAAGGAAAACTGCATGGAGACGGATTCCAAACGTGGAGTACTGTTTTTTTTTTTATTCTTTTTTTATTCTTTATTTTTCGCTTCGGGTTTTTCCCGCTTCTCTACTCCCGTTTCTCAACGCCCAGACCATGTGACTCCTTCAACCAATCACAAAGCAGAACAGATATTTACATGAAAACAAAACATTTGTTTGTACTACTAGAACCTAAATTGTAACCTTAACTTATATAAATCTTAGAACTATTAAATCTTTTCAACTACTTAGTAGTACATTATAACAAATAGAAAGCTTACAATAGAAATAAAGCTATAGTTTACTTTGAAATATCTTTTTCTTTAGGCCCCTATTTTGAAATGCCTAATTTTATTACGTTTTGAGATAATATAGAGAGAAAAAGGGCAAAATGGTCTAAATGGTTTAACCATAAAAATGTAGCACCAAGAATATAAGTTGTAGGAAAAATATGTAATGATTTTCTAAACAGCCTCTGAAACACATTGGCATAATCTATGGTATTTTTAATACCAAATAATAATAGAGAGACATGGCAGTTCTGAATATTTTCATTAACAATGGGAATCTGCCAAGTCAAACGTCTGGTATTTCTATTGGTGTCACAACCTATTTTGGAGCCATTTTGAACATTCTGAGCCAGACGATCATGTGACAGGATGTGATGTCAAACAGAAGGACCCCTGAAGACCCCCACTGCCACAAGTCAAGGTTAGTAACTCTCTGAAACATTTGACAAAATAAAGCAGTTTCAGGTCATGGTCAGGTATGACTAGAATACATGTCACATGGTATGACCTCAGTAAAATGTTAATAAACATAAATTATAAAATATTCAAGTTAATATGAAAAATAGTTTGAAATATTCAAACCAAGGTCGTGTTTACATTGTTAGCCACAATAATGCATGCACATTTTGTTTTCAATTTGAAACGTCCTGTGGTGTCTAAAACTAACTTTAAAATCTAAAAATGAAATCTGTTAAATTTTACATTTTTATAGGATAGAACACATAAGCAAGAAATATGTAGGCGATATTTGTGTATGTATCTGTGACGGGCAGAGAGTGCGAACGAAAAGGAAGAGATCACGCCAAGTCTCAGAGAAAAAGAGGGGTTTAATGAATAACGTGCGCAAACCAAAACCCGTGCACATGACCCAGATTAAGGATATAATAACCAGCAGTCAACTGGTACATAGACAAGGCATTTATAGACAGACAAACGACCATCAGGTGAGGGAGCTAATAAGCCCCACCCACCTGAGGGAAGCACACAACGCAACAACAACAGGACAACTGCCGCTGTACCGGAGGCGACCGGTGGGGGAGTCTCCCTCACCGTGACAGACCCCCCGACCAAGCCGCACTACGGCCCGATGTGCGGTCCACAGCGGCAGTACAAAAGACGCAAGACGAAGGGGCAGGAAGGCGGGGACAAAGCAGGGTAACACCTAAACACCTAAACACCTAACACCTCCCGGAGCTGAAACACAAAAAACATACAACATAAATTAGCTCCCGCCTCCCTGGGCGGGACCCTGGACCGGCTGGGCCGTCAACAAGACAAAACCACGCCCCAGTCGGTCACAGAGCCCTCACACCCCAAGGGCCCCACAAAGTGTGCGTGTGTGCAGGTTACCTCCCCAGGGAGCGGTTGATCGCCTCCTGGACCTACCTCTCGGCTCGAGGCAAACCCTTGCACCCAGCAAGGCGTGACCCTGAGTAACCCCGAGCACGAGGGGGGATCTCTGTCTTCGGCAGGAGCTCATCAGTCCGGAGCCCTCTAGTCCCCCACACATCTGGGAAGCCCCTTTTTCCCCCCTTCAGGGAGGCCACTTACGACCAAGGCTCCGGTCACCCCACAACATAAGGGGGGCTCCTGCCCACAGCAGGAGCTCTTCAGACCGGAGCCTTATAGTCCCCACACGTACGGGGGGCCCTTACCCTTCCAGAGGGGCTATTTACGACCAGGGCTCCGGTCACCCCATAACATCAGGGGGCTCCTGACTACTTGGGAGATCCCACAAGGTCCAGGGACGCCACAGCCAACTGCCAGGAGGAACCTGCACACAACATCTACGCACACACACACACACACACACACAACACAAACGCGCACGTGCCCTTACCATCTCAACCCCTTTTCATGGAGAGGGAGGAGGGATCTCAAACTCAAAATCAAAACTTTGTTAGTTCAATTACAAATAACACAATTATTGTTTTTCCAAGTCGTATATAGATATATGTGATGCAAAGTTGGGTGCCCTATGTCACAATACATGAGGTAACCGTTATGACCTCATATTTGCTGCCTAGATAATAATTCACCATGTGTGGAACAAGGAGCCAAATTGAGACACATCCTGTGTATCTTATCACTCTTCAAACAAGCCAGTCTTCTGTCTGAAATTTATAAACGGCTGCTACTTTTTGCTTATTCAGGCAACCCTGTGAATAGCGTGTCTGCAAAGCCAATAAAGAACTATTTTGCCACAACTACCACCATGCACCAGTTCATCATCACTGTGCTTGGGCTCTTCATTGGGTTACACAGTGGTGTCGAGGGTGGAGGGATTGAAAGGGCCACCACTGGACTGATCACTGTGACTAATGGACAGGTTTGGGGAGAATGGGGCGACACAGAGGTGTGTCCACTGGGCACCTACGCTACAGGCTTTAGTCTTAAGGTGAGTGTGTCTCATTGGGTGAGATTATCAGAGCATATTTATCAGCATATTTAGTCATGGGGTTGATTTTCTTTCTCAGGGAGCACAAACCAGATCTTGTGTATAGATCTTAGCGCATGACAAATGCTGTGAAATAGACAGTTCAAACAAATGAAATAAATAATAAAATATGTTAAATTGTGTAAATCAGCAGTGGGCAGCAGCCTTTCCCCTAATTCAACCAGTTTTACAGTTTTTTGTACTTTGTAACCGTGGCAGGTTGAACCTTCGCAGGGGACGGGGGACGACACGGCCCTGAACGGGATTGCACTTCGCTGTACAACACCATTCTATGGTGATGGGCCATATGAGCCCATATCCTACTCCACAGTGAGATCTGAGACAGGAAGGTAATTCTTTTATCTCAGATCAAGTTTTGACACATATGTTTCAAACATGTTTCATTCCAGTCCCTATGTATTTTTACCCCAGTCACCATTTTGTTTTGTTTTGAATTCCAAAGGCACCTGGACCAGGTTGTAGAATAATGATCATTAGTCTCAGGATTTATTACAATGTGGGATTTCACTAACTGCTCCATCTCAGAAATGGCAAATCAGTTGTTTTTTTGTTGGTTTTTGCATCTTTTAGTTGGGGAAAATGGACCAAAAATAAGTGGTGCACAACCGGATATCTGGTGGCGTTTCAGCTGCTAGTAGAGGGTTCTCAGCAGGATGGTGATGATACTGCTGCCAACAACATAAGGTATTCACCTCAACACATTATATTCATCTAAGAATCTATGTGACGTTCGACCCAGACATACAGTATGTGTAGAGAAACCACATTTATTAGCAGAGAAACTGCTGACGAAACTGCCGAACCGGTTAGGCAAACCCTAGCAATACACACAGTAGTAGGCGGCTTTCGCGACCGACGAGGCATAATAAATGGAAAAAAGGAAAATAATTAATAATTAACAATTAATGACTCATTATTAATGAATAAAATAAACGAGACAAGAGAATCAGAGACACAATTGAGGGAACCGGAGTTCACACAAAGAGATCAGGGAACATATTAAGACACAGCTAGACACAGTAGATATTGAATGGAAATGGACAAAACAAAACAGAAATAACAAGACTACGCTAAGATCCATAACATTTATTGCGAAAACTGCACTACACCAAAGAATACACACACAGACTCAAATAATGTGATAAAACATGCAGGACTAGGAAGACTAAACAGAATACACAATAAGAGACATTTACTCAATCCATGGAATTTACAATAAAAGAAACTAGTTACGAAGTTTCAGATCGGCAGAGCAAGGAACAGGAACAGGCCGAGGTACAACCAAAAGGTAACCAATGACAATCAACTTGGGAATACAGGACAATGAGTATGCAAGGGTGTGGAACAGAAACACGGGGGCACATAGAACATCAAAACCAGGAAGTAAAACACAGACACAAACATGACTGACAGGAGGGAAGGAGTTATATTTTACAATCTGGCATTCATATTAAGTAATAAAATAATTGTAAATATGTTTAGTGTCTAATCGTGTGAGGGTAAAATTCTCTAAAAGCTTTCTTATGCAAATTTCACCAGTGATTATAATGAGTAGGACAGCATGGTGGTGTGGTGGTTAGCACTGTGGTCTCACAGCAAGGCGGTCTGGGTTTGATTCTCGGTCTGGGCTGCTCTGTGTGGAGTTTGCATGTTCTCCCTGTGCCTGCGTGGGTTTTCTCCGGGTCCTCCGGTTTCCTCCCACAGTCCAAACACATGCATGTTAGGTTGATTGGTCACTCTAGATTGCCCATAGGTGTGAGTGTGTGTGTGCGTGTTGGCCATGTGGTGGACTGGCGACCTGCCCATGGTGTACCCTGCCTTCGCCCGGAGATGCTGGGATTGGCTCCAGCCACCCCGTGACCCCGACTAGCGGGAATAAGCGGTATGGATAATGAATGAATAAATGAATGAATTATAATGAGTGCAGTGAAGATCAAGACAGGGCATATATAACACCTGTCCAGGTTCAAATGCAGTAATGGTGACGTGCTGGAGGGTGATGGAATGTCCTGGGGGAGCTGGGAGTCATGGAGCTCAACCTGCCCTGGGAAGGGGATCTGTGGTATTGAAACAAAGGTGGAACTCCCTCTGGGGGACGGCGATGATACTGCTCTTAACGATGTCCATTTCTACTGCTGCAGATAAGGTGCGTGGCATTTTGGAATGCATGGAATACTCTACTGACGTGGTCTTAAGGGTCCATGTCGGTTTTTGCTAAAACAGTTGGGACAGGACAGCTAGCATTCAGGAAATATTAACGGTCATAAAAAAACATTTTAAACCTCCTTTGTTTCCAGGCTATAGGATGCAGTGGTGGCAGATACAGAACAGCTACAAGTCTGAATAAGCCACTGAACAAACCACAATAAACTCCACACTGATCAATAACATGGAAGGGTTAAAGTCACAATTATGCACTTTACCTCTACACTGTGCTCGTATTTGTTGACAGTGTATCAAAAAATAAAAATGATGCTCAATACCTTGTAACCTGTTTATTTATAATTTTTCAATGTTAACTCCAATTCAACATTCATATTTAGCAGTAACCCTTAGTTCTTCTCAAGAACATTGCAAGCTCAAAATAACATTAATTTCGGTGTTCACACACATCAATTGAAGTGAAGGTCACATGTCATGTTGGAAGGGGAGATGTGAAGACTGACTCACTAGAGTTCTGGTCCTGTTTACTGTTTGTGCAATACCTACGAGCTTAAATAGTGGCCACATCTGGTTTAATTTGCTGCAGAATACACAGGCTAGCTAGCACTAGCTTTCACTGGGCCAAAATTAGCTTCACTGGACTAACATTACCTTCACTAGGCTAGCATATCCTTCACTATTGTAACATTAGCATCACTAGGCTAAGATTGCCTTCACTAGGCTAGCAATAGCTTCACTATGCTAACATTGCCTTCACTAGGCTAGCAATAGCATCACTACGCTAACATTGCCTTCACTAGGCTAACATTCATTTTTTTGTACTTTATGGGTTTTTGTATTGTGTAACTGCTACTGGCTGCTAAATTTCATTTGGGATCAATAAAGTATCTATCTATCTATCTATCTATATATCTATCTAGACTAACATTGCCTTCACTAGGCATTTATTTCCTTCAGAGAATGGAGAATCACTTTTTATCTGAAGAGGGAAAAAATAATTCTCCACTCAGTAACATATCAGTCCATGAACTCAAGAAATCATTTTACATCCAACAAACACACAGCTTTGAAATCTAGTCACCAGTATCTAACCCCTGGGGGGCTGCATCAGGTTGGGGGGAGGGCTTTGGTGGACGACCACACCCAGGACAGAGCACCACCCACCAGTGGACATACTCTGGTTATAGGAGACTCACAGCTCCGATACATGAATATAGCGACCCCTCTAGAGACACCAGCAGCCATAGTCAAATGTATCCCGGAGGCTAGAGCCCCTGACATCAGGGCTAACCTAAAGGTGCTGGCTAAATGTTAAAACTCCAAGATAGTTATACACATCGGCACCAATGATGTGGGGTTGAAAGAATCAGAGATTACTAAAGTTAACGTTAAAGAGGTATGTGAGTTAGCGGGGACTGTCAGACGCTGTAATATGCTCTGGCCCCATTGCAGTTCGGCGTGGCGCTGAAACCTACAGCAGGTTATAGGTGCTACACTTCTGGATGTCTAAATGGTGCTCAGAAAACAAAGTGGGTTATATAGACAACTGGACACGTTTTGAGGGCAGGCCTGGCCGTTTGAAGCGGGATGGCATTCACCCCTCTTGGGAGGGTGCTGCTCTCATTTCTGGTAGTAAATAGAAATAAATATTTTCTTTTTTAAGAATTATGAATAAAGCAAATCGATTTCTGCATCTCAGGAGATCCAACGAATGAGGGAGGAGTCAGGGGCATACTATGACAGTTATCAATAAATTTAGCATTTATTCACTGAACTGATCAAAGTGGCAAACATATATTAAAGAATTCGGTCACTGCATTTCTTCTTACAAAGTGAGACTGATATAATGTTAATTAACTGTTAGTAATTACTCAAACTATGAATTAGCATTTCCCTCCATTTAGGGTGGTGTTATGAATTTTATACATTTTGCTATAACCAGCATCTTTTAATCATGGTCATTGACATGATTGCTACTGGGTACACAGACCCCAATGTGCTCCTATTTTGTACCCAAAATGTACTCGACCCCGACGATCAGTTATTACAAAAAACAAACCAAGAAGAGATGAGTGTCCTTGCCTCTCAAAGCCAAAATCTTTTATCTGTTGTTAGTGGGAAATGTTGATGTGAATGACCACGCTCGATATTTTCTAACTATTGAAAGTCAGATTGACAAAAGTCAGCTCAGTTTTTTAAAGCACAGCAGTGCTGTCTAAACTTAACATGTTTACCTGTGATAGCACAACTTTTTTGGAACAGTTGAGTGTCCCAGTAAATTTAGTTCTTGTCTAATAATTAACCATAGTCATTACTTCCAAACAACTATATTTCTCAGCTACTGCCACATTGTACACATACACAACTCTTGTTTTAAACAGAATAATTTAATTTAGTTAGTCCCTTTAGTTAGTCCCTTTACCTCCGAAATAGTGAGAACAAATTACCTTTAAATTTTAAATTACCTTTAGGGAGCGAATGAGCTGATGGTGGAAAGGCCAAACATGCTCAACACTCCCTTAACAAGGTGAGGATGGATGACCAGCCTGATACACAAGGTGAGGATGGATGACCAGTCTCATACACAAAATCACATAATTTCCCCCAACTTAATACGTAAGGTCAAAAGTCATAAACCAACAAAACTCAAAACTTTAAGTTAGTTCAATTACAAATAACACAATTATTGTTTTTCCAAGTCGTATATAGATACATGTGATGCAAAGTTGGGTGCCCTATGTCACAATACATGAGGTACCCCTTATGACCTCATATTTGCTGCCTAGATAATAATTCACCATGTGTGGAACAAGGAGCCAAATTGAGACACATCCTGTGTGTCTTATCACTCTTCAAACAAGCCAGTCTTCTGTCTGAAATTTATAAACGGCTGCTACTTTATGCTTATTCAGGCAACCCTGTGAACAGCGTGTCTGCAAAGCCAATAAAGAACTATTTAGCCTCATCTACCACCATGCACCAGTTCATCATCACTGTGTCTCTGCTTGGGCTCTTCATTGGGTTACACAGTGGTGATGAGAGTGGAGGGATTAAGAGCACCACCGCTGGAATGATCTCGGTGACTAATGGACAGGTTTGGGGATCATGAGGCGACACAGAGGTGTGTCCACTAGGCACCTACGCTACAGGCTTTAGCCTTAAGGTGAGTGTATCTAATTGGGCGAGATTATCACAGCATATTTATCCCATCACATTATATACAGTGCAGAGGAATAACACAGAGACTCTACTGTGGGTTCTGCTCTGTCGGGCCATGTGCAGCTGGGCTACGGGCTGCACAGCTCAGCTCGTCTTTCACTCAGCCCTTTTCTGGCTAGATAAGGTAACACCAGGTGACAGTGTCACCACAGTCATGGGGTTGATTTTGATTCTCAGGGAGCACAAACCATCAGACTCTTAAGTACATGCAACTACGTCTAGGAAAGGGTGTGTTCTAAAGGCCAACGTGTCATCGTTTGCAAAATGATGAAAATATTTTTACATCAGTGTGTATGACTCATCACATGACAAGTTCTCTCTAACAAACATTAAAATGGATCTGTGGGTTTGATCCCTGCTGTGAAAGTGACAGTTCAAACTGTGCAAATAAAATATGTTAAATTGTGTAAATCAGCAGTGGGCAGCAGCCTTTCCCCTAATTCAACCAGTTTTACAGTTTTTTGTACTTTGTAACCCTGGCAGGTTGAACCTTCGCAGGGGAAGGGGGACGACACGGCCCTGAATGGGATTGCACTTCGCTGTACAACACCACTCTACAGTGACTGGTCATATGTGGCCTATTCCACAGTGAGATCTGAGACAGGAAGGTAATTATTTCATCTCAGGTCGGGTTTTGACACATACAGTGGTGTGAAAAAGTGTTTGCCCCCTTCCTCATTTCCTGTTTTTTTGCATGTTTGTCACACTTAAGTGTTTCGGAACATCAAACCAATTTAAACAATAGTCAAGGACAACACAAGTAAACACAAAATGCAAGTTGTAAATGAAAGTGTTTATTAGTAAAGGTGAAAAAAAATCCAAACCATCATGGTCCTGTGTGAAAAAGTGATTGCCCCCAAACCTAATAACTGGTTGGGCCACCCTTAGCAGCAACAACTGCAACCAAGCGTTTGCGATAACTTGCAATGAGGCTTTTACAGCGTTCTGGAGGAATTTTGGCCCACTCATCTTTGCAGAATTGTCCTAATTCAGTTACATTAGAGGGTTTTCGAGCATGAACGGCCTTTTTAAGGTCATACCACAACATCTCAATAGGATTCAGGTCAGGACTTTGGCTAGGCCACTCCAAAGTCTTCATTTTGTTTTTCTTCAGCCATTCAGTGGTGGACTTGCTGGTGTGTTTAGGATCATTGTCCTGCTGCAGAACCCAAGTACGTTTCAGCTTGAGTACACGAACAGATGGTCTGACATTCTCCTTCAGGATCTCTTGGTAGACAGCAGAATTCATAGTTCCATTTATCACAGCAAGTCTTCCAGGTCCTGACGCAGCAAAACAGCCCCAGACCATCACACTACCACCACCATATTTTACTGTTGGTATAATGTTCTTTTTCTGAAATGCAGTGTTCCTTTTACGCCAGATGTAATGGGACACACACCTTCCAAAGAGTTCCACTTTTGTCTCATCGGTCCACAGAATGTTGTCCCAAAAGTCTTGGGGATCATCGAGATGCGTTTTGGAAAAATTGAGACGAGCTTTAATGTTCTTTTGCTCAGCAGTGGTTTTCTTCTTGGAACTCTGCCATGCAGGCCATTTTTGCTCAGTCTTTTTCTGATGGTGGAGGCATGAACGCTGACCTTAACTGAGGCAAGTGAGACCTGCAGTTCTTTGGACGTTGTTGTGGGGTCTTTTGTGACCTCTTGGATGAGTCGTCACTGCGCTCTTGGGGTAATTTTGGGCGGCCGGCCACTCCTGGGAAGGTTCACCACTGTTCCATGTCTTTGCCATTTGTGGATAATGGCTCTCACTGTGGTTCGCTGGATTCCCAAAGCTTTGGAAATGGCTTTATAACCCTTTCCAGACTGATAGATCTCAATTACTTTCTTTCTCAATTGCTCCTGAATTTCTTTGGATCTCGGCATGATGTGTAGCTTTCAAGGATCTTCTGGTGGACCTTACTGTGTCAGGCAGCTCCTATTGAAGTGATGTCTTGATTGGGAACAGGTGTGGCAATAATCAGGCCTGGGTGTGGCTAGGGAAATTGAACTCAGGTGTGAAAAACCACAGTTATAGTATGTTTTAACAAGGGGGCAATCACTTTTTCACACAGGGCCATGATGGTTTGGATTTTTTTTCACCTTTACTAATAAACACTTTCATTTACAACTTGCATTTTGTGTTTACTTGTGTTGTCCTTGACTATTGTTTAAATTGGTTTGATGTTCCGAAACACTTAAGTGTGACAAACATGCAAAAAAACAGGAAATGAGGAAGGGGCAAACACTTTTTCACACCACTATATGTTTCCGCAATCAAAGATTTTCATTCCAGTTCCTTTGTATTTTTACCCCAGTCACCTTTTTTTTTGTTTTGAATTCCAAAGGCACCTGTACCAGGTTGTAGAATAATGATCATTAGTCTCAGGATTTATTACAATGTGGGATTTCACTAACTGCACCATCTCACTAATGACAAACCAGTTGTTTTCGGGTCTTTCAGCTGGGGAAAATGGACCAGTAATAAGTGGTGCACAGAGGGGCATCTGGTGGCGTTTCAGCTGCTAGTAGAGGGTTCTCAGCAGGATGGTGATGATACTGCTGCCAACAACATAAGGTATTCACCTCAACACATTATATTCATCTAAGAATCTGTGTGATGTTTGACCCAGGAAGTAAAACACAGACACGAACATGACTGACAGGAGTGAAGGGGTTATACGTTACAATCTGACATTCACTTTGAGTAATAAAATAATTGTAAATGTGTTTAGTGTCTAATCGTGCGAGGGTAAAAATTTCCAAAAGCTTTCTTATGCAAATTTAACCAGTGATTATAATGAGTGCAGTGAAGATGAAAACAGGGCATATGTAACACCTGTCCAGGTTCAAATGCAGTAATGGTGACATGCTGGAGGGCAATGGAATGTCCTGGGGGACCTGGGGGTCATGGAGCCCAACCTGCCCTGGGAAGGGGATCTGTGGTATTGAAACAAAGGTGGAGCTCCCCCTGGGGGACGGTGATGATACTGCTCTTAACGATGTCCATTTCTACTGCTGCAAATAAGGTGTGTGGCATTTTGGAATGCATGGAATACTCTACTGACGTGGTCTTAAGGGCCCATGTCGGTTTTTGCTAAAACAGTTGGGACAGGACAGCTAGCATTCAGGAAATATTAACGGTCATAAAAAAAAACATTTTAAACCTCCTTTGTTTCCAGGCTATAGGATGCAGTGGTGGCAGATACAGAAGAGCTACAAGTCTGAATAAGCCACTGAACAAACCACAATAAACTTCACACTGATCAATAACATGAAAGGGTTACAGTCACAATTATGCACTTTACCTCTACACTGTGCTCGTATTTGTTGACGTTGTAACCTGTTTATTTATAGTTGTAATTTTTGAATATTAACTCCAATCCAACATTCATATTTAGCAGTAACCTTTAGTTCTTCTCAAGAACATTGCAAGCTCAAAATAGTGCAGCTTTCAACGCACTAGATCACAGGATCCTGCTAGAAAGGTTAGAAAACTCGGGTACAGCCCTTTCATGATTTAATTCTTACTTAACTGATCGATATCAGTTTGTAGAGCTCAATAATATTCCTGCCAAACGCACAAAAGTGAAATATGGATTCCCACAAGGCTCCATCTTAGGACCACTATTATTTACATTTTACATGCTACCATTGGGCATAATTATAAACAAACATGGTGTCAACTTTCACTGCTCTCCAGATGACACCCAACTTTACATATCAGCCAAACCTGATGACAAATCCAGATTATGGAAAACTGAGGCCTGAGTAAGTGATATTAAATGTTGGATGTCGCTAAACTTCCTCCACCTTAATGGTGACAAAACGGAGATTCTCCTTCTGGGTCCAAAGGCCGAAAGACAGAAAATACCAGATCTAATGCTTAATCTCACATACTACCCCATTACACATGGCTCAGTAGCCAAAAATCTCTGCATCATATTCAACTCTGACCTATCATTTGATACATACATAATACATACATAATACTACTAGGATAGCTTTTCTACATCTCCGTAACATTGCCAAGCTAAGAAAAGCATTATCACAGCATGATGCTAAACAATTAGTACACGCCTTTGTTAGCTCCAGATTAGACTATTGTAATTCATTACTGTCAGGATGCTCAAATAGGAATCTAAATAAACTTGAAGTAGTTCAATGCCGCAGCCAGAGTTCTAACTAGAACTAGGAAATGTGATTATATCAGCCCAGTCTTATCAGCCTGCGTTGGCTATCAGTTAAATTCCGTACTGATTTTAAAATTCTTCTACTGACCTATAAAGCACTACATGGGCTTGCTCCTGACTACCTGAACTTATTTCCTATTATGAACCCCGTCTACTAAGATCACAGGGTGCTGACTTCTTATTAGTTCCAATGATTCTTAAGAATAAGAATTACATAGAGAAAACATGCATATAAATACACACAATCATTTCTTTGTTTATGTACCTGTCTAATTATTGTTGTCATGTTGACCGGCGTCCTCTCCAGGTTTCTTCCTCAGGCTCTTAGGGTGTTTGTTCTTGCCACCATTGCCCACTGGGGGTTTGGACTCAGACACTTGTAAAGCTGCTTTGTGACAACAACTGTTGTAAAAAGCGCTATATAAATACATTTTGATTTGATATGACTAGGCTAACATTGCCTTCACTAGGCTAACATCATCACTAGGCTAACTGCCTTCACTAGGCTAACATTATCATCACTAGGCTAACATTGCCTTCACTAGGCTAACATTATCATAACTAGGCTAACATTGCCTTCACTAGGCTAACATTATCATCACTAGGCTAACATTGCCTTCACTAGGCTAACTGCCTTCACTAGGCTAAAATTATCATCACTAGGCTAACATTGCCTTCACTAGGCTAACATTATCATTATCATCTCTAGGCTAACATCATCACTAGGCTAACTGCTTTCACTAGGCTAACATCATCATCACTAGGCTAACATTGCCTTCACTAGGCTAACAATGCCTTCACTAGGCTAACATTATCATCACTAGGCTAACTGCCTTCACTAGGCTAACTGCCTTCACTAGGCTAACATCGTCACTAGGTTAACATTGCCTTCACTAGGCTAACATTATCATCACTAGGCTAACTGCCTTCACTATCAGTTGGTGCCTTCAGTACATGAACTCAACAAATCATTTTACATCCAATAAACACAGAGATTTGATTTGGTAAACGACCACACCTAGGACAGAACCACCCACCACTGGACATACACAGGGAGGGGAGAGAGGACACCACCCAACACTGGACATACAGACACAGGGAGGGGAGAGAGGACACCACCCAACACTGGACATACAGACACAGGGAGGGGAGAGAGGACACCACCCAACACTGGACATACAGACACAGGGAGGGGAGAGAGGACACCACCCAACACTGGACATACAGACACAGGGGGGGGAGAGAGGACACCACCCAACACTGGACACCACAGGGGGGGAGAGAGGACACCACCCAACACTGGACATACAGACACAGGGAGGGAGAGGACACCACCCACCACTGGACATACAGACACAGGGAGGGGAGGGACACCACCCAACACTGGACATACAGACACAGGGAGGGGAGAGAGGACACCACCCAACACTGGACATACAGACACAGGGAGGGGAGAGAGGACACCACCCAACACTGGACATACAGACACAGGGAGGGGAGAGAGGACACCACCCAACACTGGACATACAGACACAGGGAGGGGAGAGAGGACACCACCCACCACTGGACATACAGACACAGGGAGGGGAGCGAGGACACCACCCAACACTGGACATACAGACACAAGGAGGGCAGAGAGGACACCACCCAACACTGGACATACAGACACAGGGAGGGGAGAGAGGACACCACCCACCACTGGACATACAGACACAGGGAGGGGAGAGAGGACACCACCCAGGACACAGGGAGGGGAGAGACAGCTACCCGAGTGGACACAGAGCTACCAGCCTCGGATAAAACATAAAGACCATTGCAGAGATGTATAAATTCATATTTATCTTATTTTAATACTTGGCTTCATTAGCGTATATGGTGGGTAATACTGCAGGATCACAGGGGTTACTGTACACACACAGGTGGAGTCCGCAGGAACTCAGACCCATGGAGCTTCCTGGTCAGAACCATATTACTCTCCAACGTCCTCATTATGTCCTCACATGTCTGTACCATAGGGCTCCATTTAAGCCGCTGTCACTGGAATTTACAGTGAAATAGAAAAATGTTTTTTTCTTATTTTTAAGAAATATGACATGAAGAAAATCGATTTCCGCATCTCTGGAGATCCAACGAATGATGAAACTCTCTTCCTCTTCCTCTGATGACTCCTCCATTTCTGAAGTGTAATAAACGTGACCTTTGGCCATTCTGATGTCTGGCAGAAGAGCACAGGCAGGTTAAGAGTTCAGTAGCAGACATCAGCTGTATTCAGCCTCGACAGTGAGACTCACACACACACCCATGCACACAATGTGCTGATGTGCTGATCTGGGATCAGGGCTTCTGTGCGAGGAGTGTGCTCAGTTTGATCTTGCCATCCATAGAGGCGGTGAGACAGGTTCCACAGTCCATAGCGCTGCACCAGTCCACGGTCACCACCGGAGACTTGTGTCCTCCCAGAGACAGCACACTCTCCAGGCCCGCCTGGCTCTCACTCAGCTGGGCAGGAGAGAAGCACACACACGCATGTACACACACACACACACACGCATGTAAGACACACACACACGCATGTACACACACACACACACGCATGTAAGACACACACACACGCATGTACACACACACACACACGCATGTACACACACACACGCGCGCGCATGTAAGACACACACACACGCATGTACACACACACACACACGCGCGCGCATGTAAGACACACACACACGCATGTACACACACACACACACACACATGTACACACACACACACATGTACACACACACACACACACACATGTAAGACACACACACACGCATGTACACACACACACGCATGTACACACACACACGCATGTACACACACACACGCATGTACACACACACACGCATGTACACACACACACACACGCATGTAAGACACACACACACACATGTACACACACACACGCGCATGTAAGACACACACACGCGCATGTACAGTACACACACACACACACACGCATGTACACACACACACACACGCATGTACACACACACACGCATGTACACACACACACGCGCATGTACACACACACGCACACGCATGTAAGACACACACACGCACATGTACACACACACACGCATGTACACACACACACACGCGCGTATGTAACACACACACACACACACGCGCGTATGTAACACACACACACACACATGTAACACACACACACACACACGTAACACACACGCATGTAACACACAGGCATACAACACACACAGGCATACAACACACACAGGCATACAACACACACATGCATATAACACATTCATACATATACACATGCATATAAACACCCACAGGCATGTAACACACACACGCATGTAACACACACACACACATGTGGTGCTCAGGTGTGTTCAGTAGGGTGAGCGTGGTGCTCAGGTGTGTTCAGGAGGCTGAGCGTGGTGCTCAGGTGTGTTCAGGAGGCTGAGTGTGGTGCTCAGGTGTGTTCAGAAGGGTGAGCGTGGTGCTCAGGTGTGTTCAGAAGGGTGAGCGTGGTGCTCAGGTGTGTTCAGAAGGCTGAGCGTGGTGCTCAGGTGTGTTCAGAAGGCTGAGCGTGGTGCTCAGGTGTGTTCAGAAGGGTGAGCGTGGTGCTCAGGTGTGTTCAGGAGGGTGAGCGTGGTGCTCAGGTGTGTTCAGGAGGGTGAGCGTGGTGCTCAGGTGTGTTCAGAAGGGTGAGCGTGGTGCTCAGGTGTGTTCAGAAGGCTGAGCGTGGTGCTCAGGTGTGTTCAGAAGGCTGAGCGTGGTGCTCAGGTGTGTTCAGAAGGGTGAGCGTGGTGCTCAGGTGTGTTCAGAAGGCTGAGTGTGGTGCTCAGGTGTGTTCAGAAGGGTGAGCGTGGTGCTCAGGTGTGTTCAGGAGGCTGAGCGTGGTGCTCAGGTGTGTTCAGGAGGCTGAGCGTGGTGCTCAGGTGTGTTCAGGAGGCTGAGTGTGGTGCTCAGGTGTGTTCAGAAGGGTGAGCGTGGTGCTCAGGTGTGTTCAGGAGGCTGAGCGTGGTGCTCAGGTGTGTTCAGAAGGGTGAGCGTGGTGCTCAGGTGTGTTCAGAAGGCTGAGCGTGGTGCTCAGGTGTGTTCAGGAGGGTGAGCGTGGTGCTCAGGTGTGTTCAGAAGGGTGAGCGTGGTGCTCAGGTGTGTTCAGAAGGCTGAGCGTGGTGCTCAGGTGTGTTCAGAAGGCTGAGCGTGGTGCTCAGGTGTGTTCAGGAGGGTGAGCGTGGTGCTCAGGTGTGTTCAGAAGGGTGAGCGTGGTGCTCAGGTGTGTTCAGAAGGGTGAGCGTGGTGCTCAGGTGTGTTCAGTAGGGTGAGCGTGGTGCTCAGGTGTGTTCAGGAGGGTGAGCGTGGTGCTCAGGTGTGTTCAGAAGGGTGAGCGTGGTGCTCAGGTGTGTTCAGAAGGGTGAGCGTGGTGCTCAGGTGTGTTCAGAAGGGTGAGCGTGGTGCTCAGGTGTGTTCAGAAGGGTGAGCGTGGTGCTCAGGTGTGTTCAGGAGGGTGAGCGTGGTGCTCAGGTGTGTTCAGTAGGGTGAGCGTGGTGCTCAGGTGTGTTCAGGAGGGTGAGCGTGGTGCTCAGGTGTGTTCAGGAGGGTGAGCGTGGTGCTCAGGTGTGTTCAGAAGGGTGAGCGTGGTGCTCAGGTGTGTTCAGAAGGCTGAGCGTGGTGCTCAGGTGTGTTCAGGAGGCTGAGTGTGGTGCTCAGGTGTGTTCAGGAGGGTGAGCGTGGTGCTCAGGTGTGTTCAGAAGGGTGAGCGTGGTGCTCAGGTGTGTTCAGGAGGCTGAGTGTGGTGCTCAGGTGTGTTCAGGAGGCTGTACCCGGTGGATGAGGCCTCCACTTCCGGAGCAGGTGAGGACGTGCTGCCCCTCGGAGTCGAACGCAAACAGACGCCCGTGTGGCACCTGCACCTGCTTATAGCCACTGTAGCCTGACAGCACAAAGGGCCCCACTGCATCCTGGGAAAGCGAGTATTCTGACTGCTTCACACCAGACCGGTGGATGTTCCACTGGATGAACTGCACAAACACACACGCGCACACGCACACACACACACACACACACACACACACACACAAAACAAACGTCACAAAAGGTGAAAATGAGTGAAAATGTATGGAAAATATAAAATGTTCACGCTACAGTGACATTATATAATGAAAGTTATATAGGCATTTAAGTAGAAGCATGCAATGGTGATTTCCACTTCTCAAACAATTATATTGACCCAAAAGCCAACAGCAGTGGTGTGTAAACCCCAACAAAAATTTCAAAGTCTCAATAACTTGCCATGAGTCCTTGAGCATCAATTACAGCTTAATAATGACGTGTCATGCTGTTCACAAGTCGATTTATTGTCTGCTGAGTCATGGCATCCCACTCTTCTTGAAGGATGTTCATTGAAGTTCTGGGGTATAAACTTACGAGCCTCTACACGGCCACTCAGCTCTCTTTAGGCCCAGTTCAGGTGTGGAGAAGGTGCAGGCCACACCACGTGAGGACCCCCAGTCTCCTGCAGCTGTTCCCTAATGATGCGACATCCATGAGCTGGAGTACTGTCATCCCTGAAGATGAAATTAGGCCCGTGTTGTTCATACAGAGGTACAACGACTGGATTAAGTAGTGATAAAGGTGGCTGATGCATAGCGCTCTCCTTGACGTCTCCAACGTTATTGGCGGCCATCATTTCTGCTCAGAGTGACTCGACTTCCATCAGTGAACAGCACTGATTCCCTCTGGTCCCTTGTCCAGTGTAAATACTCCCTGGCCCACGCAAGACGATGACACCTGTGCCTGGTGGTGTGGTCAGTGGTGTGGTCAGATACCCTAGCACACAGACCACGCTGATGTAAAGAGTTTTGAATGGTCCAACATGACACTTGGGTGCCTTTCACCTCCCTTAATGTGCCTGGAGTTGTGTGGCATCATCATCCGGTTCCACAGGACACTGTTCACGATGAAGCACTCATCAGTGTGGGACGTGGCCACAGGATGTTCATTTCTCTGCCTTTCTGTGACTCTTGCAGTCTCTCTGTATCTCTGTTGCAACCTGCTGCTGACCCTCTGTGACATTCTAAGCTCAGCGGCCACTTCCATCTGAGAACATCCTGTTTGAAGCCTCACAATGGGGAGGTGCTGTTGATCAACTGTTCGTCTTGGTCTCATGATGTCACAATGTGAACAGCACAATGAGGAGGACTGTTTACATACCGATTCTAACTGAACCAGCTCATTTACTGGTCGATTCATGGATCAAACACTTGTGTATTTTGCCATTAAGCTAAAACAGCAAGTTGTGTAGAAAGTACTGAAACACTGAACAGTTGGACATGTACATTCAGAAGTTTAGAGAATGTCACATTAAGTTCAGCTGTAAAGGTCAGAGTGCATTTTATGTTCATCCTTAAATTTCACCC
>JAGXOD010001396.1:305000-350000 GCA_020368025.1 Brachyhypopomus occidentalis | reverse complement strand
CGGTCCATGTGCTGGACGTAGGGGGGCAGTTTGTGATGGATCACTTCTGCCTTCTTTACTCTGGACTCTCCTTGAAGTGCAAACAACTGAAAGCAGACGCAGACGGCAAGCGTCACACATCAGCTGACGAGACGAACCAATCACAGCTGTTTGAGTTTCCATGATAAGTTTCGGTTATTGTTCCAAACCTTTATTGAATGAGTGAAATTACAATAAAACATACATTTAAATTCAAAACGTATAATTAGTATAAAAAGGTGAAAAACTGAACTGGTTACTGTGTTATGTTCAGTAAACCTGAAAGTACAAAAACTGTGCGGGACAGTGGTGGGGAGTGCGGGACAGTGGTGGGGAGTGCGGGACAGTGGTGGGGAGTGCAGGACTGTGGGGGGAGTGCGGGACAGTGGGGGGAGTGCGGGACAGTGGTGGGGAGTGCAGGACTGTGGGGGGAGTGCGGGACAGTGGTAGGTAGTGCAGGACAGTGGTAGGTAGTGCAGGACAGTGGGGGGAGTGCGGGACAGTGGTGGGGAGTGCGGGACAGTGGTAGGTAGTGCGGGACAGTGGTAGGTAGTGCGGGACAGTTGTGGGGAGTGCAGGACTGTGGGGGGAGTGCGGGACAGTGGTAGGTAGTGCGGGACAGTGGTAGGTAGTGCGGGACAGTGGTGGGGAGTGCAGGACTGTGGGGGGAGTGCGGGACAGTGGTAGGTAGTGCAGGACAGTGGGGGGAGTGCGGGACAGTGGTGGGGAGTGCAGGACAGTGGGGGGAGTGCGGGACTGTGGGGGGAGTGCGGGACTGTGGGGTGGAGTGCGGGACAGTGGTAGGTAGTGCGGGACAGTGGTAGGTAGTGCGGGACAGTGGTAGGTAGTGCGGGACAGTGGGGGGAGTGCAGGACTGCGGGTTGTGCCTCACCATCTGCCGCAGGCGTTCGTTCTCCTCCTGCAAGCTGCTCCCACGCTGCACCTCTGCGTCGAAGCTCAACAACGCTGGCTGAGGTGGGAGTGTTAAGGAGCCTCACGGCACCTACTGGACCCCAGGGCTAGAGCTCCACCTACTGGACCACTGGGCTAGAGCTGCACCTACTGGACCCCAGGGCTAGAGCTCCACCTACTGGACCACTGGGCTAGAGCTCCACCTACTGGACCAATGGGCTAGAGCTGCACCTACTGGACCACTGGGCTAGAGCTCCACCTACTGGACCACTGGGCTAGAGCTCCACCTACTGGACCACTGGGCCAGAGCTCCACCTACTGGACCACTGGGCCAGAGCTCCACCTACTGGACCACTGGGCCAGAGCTCCACCTACTGGACCCCAGGGCTAGAGCTGCACCTACTGGACCACTGGGCTAGAGCTGCACCTACTGGACCACTGGGCTAGAGCTCCACCTACTGGACCACTGGGCTAGAGCTGCACCTACTGGACCCCAGGGCTAGAGCTGCACCTACTGGACCACTGGGCCAGAGCTGCACCTACTGGACCACTGGGCCACCACCCCACTGGGCTAGAGCTCCACCTACTGGACCCCAGGGCTAGAGCTGCACCTACTGGACCACTGGGCCAGAGCTGCACCTACTGGACCACTGGGCCAGAGCTCCACCTACTGGACCCCAGGGCTAGAGCTGCACCTACTGGACCCCAGGGCTAGAGCTCCACCTACTGGACCACTGGGCCAGAGCTGCACCTACTGGACCACTGGGCCAGAGCTCCACCTACTGGACCCCAGGGCTAGAGCTCCACCTACTGTAGAGCTGCACCTACTGGACCAATGGGCTAGAGCTGCACCTACTGGACCACTGGGCTAGAGCTCCACCTACTGGACCACTGGGCTACCCCCAGGGCTAGAGCTGCACCTACTGGACCACTGGGCCAGAGCTCCAGCCACTGGGCCAGAGCCACCTACTGGACCACTGGGCACCTACTGGACCAGGACCACTGGGCTAGCTGGACACCCACCTACTGGACCCCAGGGCTAGAGCTGCACCTACTGGACCCCAGGGCTAGAGCTCCACCTACTGGACCACTGGGCTAGAGCTGCACCTACTGGACCCCAGGGCTAGAGCTCCACCTACTGGACCCCAGGGCTAGAGCTGCACCTACTGGACCACTGGGCTAGAGCTGCACCTACTGGACCCCAGGGCTAGAGCTCCACCTACTGGCTGCAGAGCTGCACCTACTGGACCACTGGGCCAGAGCTGCACCTACTGGACCACTGGGCCAGAGCTGCACCTACTGGACCACTGGGCCAGAGCTGCACCTACTGGACCACTGGGCCAGAGCTGCACCTACTGGACCACTGGGCCAGAGCTGCACCTACCACTGACCACCTGGGCCACTGGGCCAGAGCTCCACCTACTGGACCACTGGGCTAGAGCTCCACCTACTGGACCCCAGGGCTAGAGCTCCACCTACTGGACCCCAGGGCTAGAGCTGCACCTACTGGACCACTGGGCTAGAGCTGCACCTACTGGACCCCAGGGCTAGAGCTCCACCTACTGGACCACTGGGCCAGAGCTGCACCTACTGGACCACTGGGCCAGAGCTGCACCTACTGGACCACTGGGCACCTACTGACCACTGGGCCAGAGCTCCACCTACTGGACCACTGGGCCAGAGCTCCACCTACTGGACCACTGGGCTAGAGCTGCACCTACTGGACCACTGGGCCAGAGCTCCACCTACTGGACCACTGGGCCAGAGCTCCACCTACAGGACCACTGGGCTAGAGCTCCACCTACTGGACCCCAGGGCTAGAGCTGCACCTACTGGACCCCAGGGCTAGAGCTGCACCTACTGGACCCCAGGGCTAGAGCTCCACCTACTGGACCCCAGGGCTAGAGCTCCAATACAAAATATCCCCATATTTATATATATTTTCCAGGAAAAATGGACAGAAGTTAGAATTTTAAAAGTTTCCAACATGCCTTTTGCTACCAGTTCAGGGGGATGGTTTCCAGGCTACAGTAACCATGGTACTGCATGTGTAAGGATATGCATGCACTGGAAGAGAACCGCAAGGAAGTTGTGTAGCGAGACGAGGAAGGTGTCGGCCCACTGGCGGGAGAAGTAGGAGCAGAAGGTCGGGTTCTGCTCGGGCGCTGCGACGAACGGCAGGGCGAACCAGTCCCGCCACTCCGGCTGGCCCTGCAACTCCACCGCCTGCTTCTGGAAAAACTCCAGCGTCTTCTCCATGTTCTTCGTCTGGTGGCGTAGAAACACACCACACATCATCCCACGCAGCTCACTGACAGCGACTCAGAGATCGGCTGAGAGATCTGGCACACATCCAACAGTTCAAACCCTGGATCTGAGCTTTAGGTCCCCACTCTCCCAACACGCACACTCACTGTAGGTCCCCACTCTACCAACACGCACACTCACTGTAGGTCCCCACTCTACTCACTGTAGGTCCCCACTCTACCAACACGCACACTCACTGTAGGTCCCCACTCTACCAACACGCACACTCACTGTAGGTCCCCACTCTACCAACACGCACACTCACTGTAGGTCCCCACTACCAACACGCACACTCACTGTAGGTCCCCTACCAACACGCACACTCACTGTAGGTCCCCACTCTACCAACACACACACTCACTGTAGGTCCCCACTCTACCAACACACACACTCACTGTAGGTCCCCACTCTACCAACACGCACACTCACTGTAGGTCCCCACTCTACCAACACGCACACTCACTGTAGGTCCCCACTCTACCAACACGCACACTCACTGTAGGTCCCCACTCTACCAACACGCAGGTCCCCACTCTACCAACACGCACACTCACTGTAGGTCCCCACTCTACCAACACGCACACACTCACTGTAGGTCCCCACTCTACCAACACGCACACTCCCCACTGTAGGTCCCACTGTAGGTCCCCACTCTACCAACACGCACACTCACTGTAGGTCCCCACTCTACCAACACACACACTCACTGTAGGTCCCCACTCACTGTAGGTCCCCACTCTACCAACACGCACACTCACTGTAGGTCCCCACTCTACCAACACGCACACTCACTGTAGGTCCCCACTCTACCAACACGCACACTCACTTTAGGTCCCCACTCTACCAACACGCACACTCACTGTAGGTCCCCACTCTACCAACAACACGCACACTCACTGTAGGTCCCCACTCTCCCAACACGCACGCACTCACTGCACACTCACTGTAGGTCCCCACTCTACCAACACGCACACTCACTGTAGGTCCCCACTCTACCAACACACACACTCACTGTAGGTCCCCACTCTACCAACACGCACACTCACTGTAGGTCCCCACTCTACCAACACGCACACTCACTGTAGGTCCCCACTCTACGATCAGGTCCCCACTCACTGTAGGTCCCCACTCTACCAACACGCACACTCACTGTAGGTCCCCACTCTACCAACACGCACACTCACTGTAGGTCCCCACTCTACCAACACACACTCACTGTAGGTCCCCACTCTACCAACACGCACACTCACTGTAGGTCCCCACTCTACCAACACGCACACTCACTGTAGGTCCCCACTCTACCAACACGCACACTCACTGTAGGTCCCCACTCTACCAACACACACACTCACTGTAGGTCCCCACTCTACCAACACGCACACTCCACTGTAGGTCCCCACTCCACCAACACGCACACTCACTGTAGGTCCCCACTCTACCAACACGCACACTCACTGTAGGTCCCCACTCTACCAACACGCACACTCACTGTAGGTCCCCAAAACACGCACACTCACTGTAGGTCCCCACTCTACCAACTCACTGTAGGTCCCCACTCACTCACACACACACTCACTGTAGGTCCCCACTCTACCAACACGCACACTCACTGTAGGTCCCCCCTCTACTCTACCAACACGCACACTCACTGTAGGTCCCCACTCTACCAACACTCTACCAACACGCACACTCACTGTAGGTCCCCACTCTACCAACACGCACACACACACTCACTGTAGGTCCCCACTCTACCAACACGCACACTCACTGTAGGTCCCCACTCCCAACACGCACTGTCACTGGGTCCCCACTCTACCAACACACACACTCACTGTAGGTCCCCACTCTACCAACACGCACACTCACTGTAGGTCCCCACTCTACCAACACGCACACACTCACACACACACACACTCACTGTAGGTCCCCACTCTACCAACACGCACACTCACTGTAGGTCCCCACTCTACCAACACGCCCCACTCTACCAACACGCACACTCACTGTAGGTCCCCACTCTACCACACTGTAGGTCACTGAAGATCCCCTACCAACACACACACACACTCACTGTAGGTCCCCACTCTACCAACACTCACACTCACTGTAGGTCCCCACTCTACCAACACGCACACTCACTGTAGGTCCCCACTCTACCAACACGCACACTCACTGTAGGTCCCCACTCTACCAACACACACACTCACTGTAGGTCCCCACTCTACCAACACGCACACTCACTGTAGGTCCCCACTCTACCAACACACACACTCACTGTAGGTCCCCACTCTACCAACACACACACTCACTGTAGGTCCCCACTCTACCAACACACACACTCACTGTAGGTCCCCACTCTACCAACACGCACACACTCACTGTAGGTCCCCACTCTACCAACACACACACTCACTGTAGGTCCCCACTCTACCAACACACACACTCACTGTAGGTCCCCCCTCTACCAACACACACACTCACTGTAGGTCCCCACTCTACCAACACACACACACTCACTGTAGGTCCCCACTCTACCAACACTCTACCAACACACACACTCACTGTAGGTCCCCACTCTACCAACACGCACACTGTAGGTCCCCCACTTTACCAACCCCACTCTACCTCACTGTAGGTCCCCACTCTACCAACACACACACTCACTGTAGGTCCCCACTCTACCAACACACACACTCACTGTAGGTCCCCACTGTAGGTCCCCACTCTACCAACACACACACTCACTGTAGGTCCCCACTCTACCAACACACACACTTACTTTAGATCCCCACTCTACAAACACGAACACTCATTCTGGTAAAACCTCTATGGTGGGACCAGACCTGCACAGTGTGCACCAGGTAGGAGCGGAAGAGGCTGGTCTTCAGCTTATTCACTGTGGGCTTGTACACATCCTCCAGTCTGCTGAACAGACTGCGGTCCAGGTAGGTCCAGTACTCCTTCAGCCCAGAGAGGTCGTACCACTGAATGAACTGCTGAAGCTGTTCTATTATTTTGTCCACCTGTGATGAAAACAGAGTATTTATTTGTTGCTGTTTTTTACATGGTTCAAAACACATTTGTGAAACAGCATACACAAAACAATATGAATACTGATAATACTGCAGAATATCTAAAGGAATTGTATTTATTATGTCTTTTTCTGGCTGCATATCCATTCCAGTGCGTTATTACTATAACTGGGGGAGGTTTTGGGTTTGGAGGACGATCTTACGTAATGGAAACGGACGTTGTCGGTAGAACTGTGGCGTAAAACGTTACAAACCTAGTTTATATTCACACGTTTTTAAGCACTAAAGCATTTTTTGTAAAACAAATAAATAAATAAACCAATAAATAAAATCGCTGGAATGAAAACGTGATATATTTCGATACGTACTCGAAATCCTTTTTCCTTGTCAGTTTTAATGTCTGCGTCCAGAGATTTGACAGCGTTGGTGAAGCCGCGGTAGATCAGATACTCCCGCACCAGATCGTCCGTCCTCTGCGCCGCGGACGCCATCGCCGCGCAGTCCGCAGTCTGCAAGAGACGCGAGTCAAAACAACACGAATGGAAAATTATTACAAAACCGGAAAGCAAGGTAGCTAGTTAGCTAAGCTACCTTTTATCAGTATGAACAAATAAGGGGATACGATTCCTAAACTTTGCACGTTCATACAAGACTCGCCAAGAATGACCTAAAACAGATGATCTTACATATCAGAAATAACTCTGTGTTAATTACATTTAAGTTATTAAGTTATGATCATAAAATACGCGCTTACCCAACTGCTTCCTGTTTTCGACTCCTTGTGCTTGTCATGTGATGGAACTGACATGAAGTCAGCTGACGAGAGTGAGTTTCCAACTGTCCAGCAGAGGGCGCGCTTTCTCTGTCGGACAGGTACATTGGTGTGCAATATGTAATCAATCTGAACAATCTGTATTTTATTCACAGTTCATTAAAAAAATCTAGGCAACTTAAATAGTATTTTTGAAGATATACTGTTGGAGGAAATGAAAAAGAATAGGTATTTTATATCATTCACATCTAGATCTTTTACATCTAGATCAGGAAACAGATCACGTCTCCTGTTTGTTTTCCCTTTGGAAGCAGAACATCACTATGACAGACCCACAGAATAGACACACACACACACACACACACACACACACACGCACACACACACTCACACTCACACACACACACACACACACACACACACACACACACACACACACACACACACACACACACACACACACACACACACACACACACACACACACACACACACACACACACACACACACACACACACACACACACACACACACACACACACACACACACACATCCGCACACACATACACACATACATAAACACACACACACACACACACACACACACACATAAACACACACACACACACACACACACACACACACACACACAAACACACATACACACATACACACACACACACACACACACACACACACACATACACACACACACACACACCTTGAGACCAAAAACGGGTCCCTAGTCATTGTGTACACACACACACACACACACACACACACACACACACACACACACACATACACACACACACACACACATGCACGTCATTTGGTTTGTTAGGAAAGGGCTGAATTTTACTGGTTGACCCCCAAGGATGTAGCAGCAGAACTCCAGGGTCATCCATCTACGGAGGATCCATCTGTCTGTCTGATCGTCTGGATTAAACTTCTCTCTGTCTATCTGTCTAACCAACTGTCCTCTCATCCACCTTATGTTAGAATTGCTGCACATTTAGTATCATTCTGCACAAGCAGCAGCTCACAGTGAATGAACATTGATTTTGCTCTGTAAACCCATAAACAACTAAAGGCCTGTTGGCATCTCTGCGGTTTCCGTGGAGACCACACACAATGAAGGGATTGCTCTCTGTAGGCTGGTCAGGGCTGGAGCGCTCGCGGGCTCGCGGTCAGGGAAGACGCTTCCGCGGTGCTGCCCCCTGCTGTTTGTGTGAGAAACAGGCGTATCCATGACAACAGGTGCAAGAATGTGGTTTTTAGGCCTGGGCATTCAATTTCTACTTTGTAAAATCTCTGCCGTTTTAAAGCTTTTGACAGTGAGCAGACTCCATTTTTCTTCTTTTTATTAACTCTCTCAGATAGCTGAGGAGTATTAACCATGTCATATTGACTTTATTAACTCTCTCAGATAGCTGAGGAGTATTAACCATCTCATATTGACTTATTAACTCTCTCAGATAGCTGAGGAGTATTAACCATGTCATATTGAATTAACCATAGCTCATATATTGACTTTATTAACTCTCTCAGATAGCTGAGGAGTATTAACCATCTCATATTGACTTTATTAACTCTCTCAGATAGCTGAGGAGTATTAACCATCTCATATTGACTTTATTAACTCTCTCAGATAGCTGAGGAGTATTAACCATGTCATATTGACTTTATTAACTCTCTCAGATAGCTGAGGAGTATTAACCATGTCATATTGACTTTATTAACTCTCTCAGATAGCTGAGGAGTATTAACCATGTCATATTGACTTTATTAACTCTCTCAGATAGCTGAGGAGTATTAACCATGTCATATTGACTTTATTAACTCTCTCAGATAGCTGAGGAGTATTAACCATGTCATATTGACTTTATTAACTCTCTCAGATAGCTGAGGAGTCATATTTACTTTATTAACTCTCTCAGATAGCTGAGGAGTATTAACCATGTCATATTGACTTTATTAACTCTCTCAGATAGCTGAGGAGTATTAACCATGTCATATTTACTTTATTAACTCTCTCAGATAGCTGAGGAGTATTAACCATGTCATATTGACTTTATTAACTCTCTCAGATAGCTGAGGAGTATTAACCATGTCATATTGACTTTATTAACTCTCTCAGATAGCTGAGGAGTATTAACCATGTCATATTGACTTTATTAACTCTCTCAGATAGCTGAGGAGTATTAACCATGTCATATTGACTTTATTAACTCTCTCAGATAGCTGAGGAGTATTAACCATGTCATATTGACTTTATTAACTCTCTCAGATAGCTGAGGAGTATTAACCATGTCATATTTACTTTATTAACTTTATTAACTCTCAGATAGCTGAGGAGTATTAACCATGTCATATTGACTTTATTAACTCTCTCAGATAGCTGAGGATATTAACCATGTCATATTGACTTTATTAACTCTCTCAGATAGCTGAGGAGTATTAACCATCTCATATTGACTTTATTAACTCTCTCAGATAGCTGAGGAGTATTAACCATGTCATATTGACTTTATTAACTCTCTCAGATAGCTGAGGAGTATTAACCATGTCATATTGACTTTATTAACTCTCTCAGATAGCTGAGGAGTATTAACCATGTCATATTGACTTTATTAACTCTCTCAGATAGCTGAGCAGTATTAACCATGTCATATTGACTTTATTAACTCTCTCAGATAGCTGAGCAGTATTAACCATGTCATATTGACTTATTAGGTTGGTGGTTCATTAGAGTGACAATATATTTAAGCCTCCATCTGTTTGTCAAAGGTGCTACATATATTGAGCTAATTAAAAGATAATGGTTGAACTTGACATCTTTGTAAAACACACCCTTAAACTAAGGATGCAAAAAAAATCCTTTTGACTTCTGAAGTCACATACCATCAAACTGACAAATGTAAATATATGTAAATATATGTATATATGTAAATAACTGTGGATAATCACAAAAGACAAATGCTGATTTTGTACATATTATAAAATATAAATTTTATTATTAAAGTTTTTTTTAATATTTCATAGTAAGTTAAAATATAAATATAACAATCAATAAACAAAACACTCATGGTGTGTGAATCCATGTATTCCTGTTTTAGGTAAAGTTTCACAAACCCGAATGTCACACAGAACCAGTTTGCGACGGCGCTGTACAGGCTGTACTTGGGAAACACATCTGGTTTAAAACTATTTTTACGGAGGCAAAAAAATGCGTTTAATTTATTGACTTATTAAAAGCAGACACTATAGTAAAAACGAAAGTTTAACAAAGAATGTACTTTATTTAGGTCGTGTGGAAGTATCTGCTAAGACCTAGTGTCTGAGCTCAAGGAAAACACTGTACAGGACACAATTCGTGATCCCGAATCCAACGATTTTTTTTGTTCGTTTTTGAGTGTAAAACCCTGCGGAGCACGGCACACGTTCTTAGGGGAACTCGGACAGAAAATAACACACAACATAAGGGCCAGTTCTGACACTGACGCAGTGTCGAAGACTCCCCAACCGGCAGATGGTGGATTTTCTGCAACCTGTTGAACAGCGGTTTGGGAGTCTCGGAGAAAACGGCGCTAGGACCCGGTAGGCTCGCACCCCCGAGCAAGCTGGCGATGTTGGTGCTGAAGAGCGGCGGCGAGAGCGCGCTGCTGTGAGGGCGAGAAGAGGCGTGCGTGCGCATTGAGCTCCAGGGGGTACGTCCAAGTATCAGCCACATATTTACAGGTATTAAACTGAGACCGTTTTTATTGAAGTGAGGAGGAGAAACGATGCGGGCGCCTCGCTTTCTGCTCTCCCAGGGTTGTGAAGCTGAAAATGTCTCATTGCCGGGGCGATAAAGGCTGAGCAGACACCTGCAAACAAGATTCTGTCATCCTTCTCGGATATGTAAGTACAAAGGTGTTTACTGAACCATCTAACGAGCCGTGTGCACGGGGCGGCATCCCGACACGTTTGCAGCATCTTTCCTGCCACGAGTGGAACGGTTTCCGTCACGTTCCATGTATCACCGTCAAGCTCGCGGAAGCGCGTGAGTCATCGCCGCCACCCGCAGCCAAACTTGTTCGTGCAACGCAGCCTCTTCCAAACTGGGGACGGACTACATCCCACACGCGCAGTGAGAAGTTCGTTTTTTGCTATTCGAGCTAAAACACGTCTTGTTTGTGCGGATTCTTGTAATAATAACAGTAACTCGTTGAGGGTGTATCCGCCTTATTTGCTAAGCTGTAGCTGCCTGTCGCGAAACGCTCCCCAATACGGGATTCTTTCTGAAGTAGCAGCGTACAAAACGTACAAAAATGAGCTACTTTTATTCCCGGACTAAGAACGTTAGACGGTCACGACACACGTGAGACGTCGCTGTCATGGAAAAGAACGGCTGGAACATTTGTGTTAGGCTGTTTAGTGAGGCACTTCGGTGATGTTTACATACGTTTAAAAGTCATTTAAAAATAAAAATAATTATTCCACATAAACAGCAGCCATATGGTTTTTCAGAAACGGAAGTTTGGGGCATGACTGTCCACTGAACATGGTCTATAACAAGTTCTAGAAGCCAGATCTCAACTTTCCCATGTGTGGGTGGAGTTCTAAAAGGGGTGGGTTGGGGTGAGACGTAGCTGAGGGAGTGTGTGGGGTGAGACGTGGCTGAGGGAGTGTGTGGGGTGAGACGTAGCTGAGGGAGTGTGTGGGGAGAGACGTAGCTGAGGGAGTGTGTGGGGTGAGATGTAGCTGAGGGAGTGTGGGGTGAGACGTAGCTGAGGGAGTGTGTGGGGTGAGACGTAGCTGAGGGAGTGTGTGGGGAGAGACGTAGCTGAGGGAGTGTGTGGGGTGAGACATATTTGAGGGAGTGTGGGGTGAGATGGAGTATCACACCACAGTACAAGCATCATTGCAACCGTTAGCTGCATAGGGAGAATTAAACATGCGGGTGGAAGGGCAGGTTGTTTTTAAATAGAACGCTGTTCCTGTAGGCCTCTGTTCATAGGAAGGGCTGTGGCGGGTGGAGTAGGAGGGCTGTGGGGGGTGGTGTAGGAGGGCTGTTTGTGGGGGGTGGTGTAAGGAGGGCTGTTTGTGGGGGTGGTGTAGGAGGCTGTTTGTGGGGGGTGGTGTAGGAGGGCTGTTTGTGGGGGGTGGTGTAAGGAGGGCTGTTTGTGGGGGGTGGTGTAGGAGGGCTGTTTGTGGGGGGTGGTGTAGGAGGGCTGTCTATGGGTTAAACTCTAGGTTTAATAACCCTAACTCTTGGTTTAATAACCCTAACCCTAGGTTTAATAACATAACCATAACCCTAGGTTTAATAACCTAACCCTAAGTATAATAACCCTAACTCTAGGTTTAATAATATAACCCTAACCCTAGGTTTAATAATATAACCCTAACCCTAGGTTTAATAACCCTAACCCTAGGTTTAATAATATAACCCTAACCCTAGGTTTAATAACCCTAACTTTAAGTATAATAACCCTAACCCTAGGTTTAATAACATAACCCTAACCCTAGGTTTAATAACCCTAACTCTTGGTTTAATAACACTAACCCTAACCCTAGGTTTAATAACATAACCATAACCCTAGGTTTAATAACCTAACCCTAAGTATAATAACCCTAACTCTAGGTTTAATAATATAACCCTAACCCTAGGTTTAATAATATAACCCTAACCCTAGGTTTAATAACCCTAACCCTAGGTTTAATAATATAACCCTAACCCTAGGTTTAATAACCCTAACTTTAAGTATAATAACCGTAACCCTAGGATTAATAACATAACCCTAACCCTAGGTTTAATAACCCTAACTCTAGGTTTAATAACATAACCATAACCCTAGGTATAATAACCCTAACCCTAGGTTTAATAACCCTAACCCTAGGTTTAATAACATAACCATAACCCTAGGTATAATAACCCTAACCCTAGGTTTAATAACACTAACCCTAGGTTTAATAACATAACCCTAACCCTAGGTTTAATAACCCTAACTCTAGGTTTAATAACATAACCATAACCCTAGGTATAATAACCCTAACCCTAGGTTTAATAACACTAACCCTAGGTTTAATAACCCTAACCCTAGGTTTAATAACATAACCCTAACCCTAGGTTTAATAACCCTAACCCTAGGTTTAATAACATAACCCTAACCCTAGGTTTAATAACATAACCATAACCCTAGGTTTAATAACCCTAACCCTAGGTTTAATAACATAACCATAACCCTAGGTTTAATAACCCTAACCCTAGGTTTAATAACATAACCATAACCCTAGGTATAATAACCCTAACCCTAGGTTTAATAACATAACCATAACCCTAGGTTTAATAACCCTAACCCTAGGTTTAATAACATAACCATAACCCTAGGTATAATAACCCTAACCCTAGGTTTAATAACATAACCCTAACCCTAGGTTTAATAACCTAACCCTAAGTATAATAACCCTAACCCTAGGTTTAATAACACTAACCCTAGGTTTAATAACATAACCCTAACCCTAGGTTTAATAACCCTAACTCTAGGTTTAATAACATAACCATAACCCTAGGTTTAATAACCCTAACCCTAGGTTTAATAACATAACCATAACCCTAGGTATAATAACCCTAACCCTAGGTTTAATAACATAACCCTAACCCTAGGTTTAATAACCCTAACCCTAGGTTTAATAACATAACCATAACCCTAGGTATAATAACCCTAAGTCATTTAACTACATTACGATGGATTGTCGTTCCACCTCTCCTCTCCATGGCGGTGGCGGTTGTGTGTGGAGGATTATGGGAGCGAGTGTGTTGCGCAGAGCAACCTTATGCAAATGTGAAGTGAGTTTTGCCGAAGTGCAGCCAATCAGCACTGTGTTTCATCATCTCATCAAACCAGCCGAGGTGATGTTGTGGTTAGATGGAGAAGGGTTATCATTACAGTGACAGTGTTGTACTGTGTTCTTAGACATGAGTCTGTAGGAACGCAGAGAAGTACTTAACAAATAAAGCACAGGAGAAAGTGAATAGGACCACACGTTAGTGACATGTTAGCCTCCAACGCGGTCAACAGGAGGTGAAGCTGCAGTGTAAACGCACGATCACTCCAAACCAGAGCCAGGGTTACACGACACTGAAATGTCTCAAGACGCCTTCCTCAGTCACACGTGTGCTGCAAGACCAAGACCAGACATGGTCCGTAGTGAGAAAAGCATCTGCCGTAAGAGTGTGTGTAATAGGCAGTGTTGAGTGTGTGTAGTAGGTGGTGTTGTTTGTGTGTAGTAGACAGTGTTGAGGGTGTGTAGTAGGCACTGTTGAGGGTGTGTAGTAGACAGTGTTGAGGGTGTGTAGTAGACAGTGTTGAGGGTGTGTAGTAGGCACTGTTGAGGGTGTGTAGTAGACAGTGTTGAGGGTGTGTAGTAGACAGTGTTGAGGGTGTGTAGTAGGCACTGTTGAGGGTGTGTAGTAGACAGTGTTGAGGGTGTGTAGTAGGCACTGTTGAGGGTGTGTAGTAGACAGTGTTGAGGGTGTGTAGTAGACACTGTTGAAGGTGTGTTTCAGGAAGATTCTGATTGGTCCTAGAAATGAATCAGTCATGTTGATTGATCTTTATCAACCGTAGAGGAAGGCGGAGTCACAGCACAGGGCCGTAGAGGAAGGCGGAGCCACGTGACTGAAGAGGAAGGCGGAGTCACAGGGCCGTAGAGGAAGGCGGAGTCACATGACCGTAGAGGAAGGCGGAGTCACGTGACCGTAGAGGAAATCGGAGTCACAGGGCCGTAGAGGAAGGCGGAGTCATGTGGCCGTAGAGGAAGGCGGAGTCACAGGGCCGTAGAGGAAGGCGGAGTCACATGACCGTAGAGGAAGGCGGAGTCACGTGACCGTAGAGGAAAGCAGAGTCACAGGGCCGTAGAGGAAGGCGGAGTCACGTGGCCGTAGAGGAAGGCGGAGTCACTTGGCAGATTGCCAAAATTGCATATGTTGGCACTTTTGCTAATACTGTCTTAAAGTTATTGAAGAAAGAATTCCAAATATGCGAATGTGAGACCAACTTTAAAACTTTACTTAAGTTTCGGTAAAGTATGCTTATGAGTGACTTTTGATCCCATTAAAATGAACTTAAAATGTTGAAGAAGTGTAGACTCCGACAGAGATGTAGATTGATAGAAAACATCCGATATTTTTCGCTTCGCCATTTTCAACAAGCTTGTTGTGTGCTACTGTTCTGCCCTCTGGGTAATTATTTCAACTTCCCCTGCTGTGCCCCACCACAGTGGTCACAGGCCATGGGTAGGCAGGAAACGTGAGGGGGGTGTGAGAACCACACCCACCTAAGAGCCTTTTACCTGCACACTGGGGTCTGCCCCCTAAGCACCTCCACCAGTCCTGCTGAAGCTTGGCAGAGCTTGATAAATCCTTTTAGAGCACCTGCCAGATCTCTAAAGCTGAGTGCGGCCGTAAAGGGTAGAGAGCAGGGGAGGCCGATCGATTGGGATCAGTCCAGATTTTGTGTAAGCTCAGACAACTGGAGCTTACACAGAACCTTTAGAACCTTGCAGAGCAGGATGGTAGGTAGGAGTGTTAAGGTTAACCAGGCATTCTGAACACAGTAGTAACAGAGCAGGATGGTAGGTAGGAGTGTTAAGGTTAACCAGGCATTCTGAACACAGTAGTAACAGAGCAGGATGGTAGGTAGGAGTGTTAAGGTTAACCAGGCATTCTGAACATAGTAGTAATAGATGAACCTAAAAGTTTATATTTAGAAATATAGATAATTTATATAGATAATAGATAATTTATATATATTTATATCTTACATTTTCATATAAGAAAAAATGTCATGGTCTCAATAACTTGAGCATCAATTACAGCTTGACAACGACGTCTAACGCTGGACACAAGTCCACATATCGTCGACTCTCCAGCAGCCGCTCCCTAATGACGCAACCTCGATGATGGAGCACTGTCGTCCATGAACATGAAATTAGGCCTGTGTTGTTCACACAGAGGCACAATGACTGGAGTAATGATGTTATTCAAGAATTATGGGCTTGTCACAAAATGCAGTTCTGTACTGACTAGACACATATGCCCACACTGTAACACCACCACCACCAAAAGCAAGACAATGACTCCAGTGCCTGGTGGTGTGGTCAGGTACCCTTGCAGGTCGTCTAGCACACAGACCACTCTGATGTAAATGATTCTGAATGTTCGGACATGACACTCGGGTGCCTCACACCTCCCATAATGGTGCCTGGAGTTTTGTGAGTATTGTATGTTAGCTAGCTAGCATCATTACTCTGAAGGTAGTAGTGTATGTTAGCTAGCTAGCATCATTACTCTGAAGGTAGTAGTGTATGTTAGCTAGCTAGCATCATTACTCTGAAGGTAGTAGTGTATGTTAGCTAGCTAGCATCATTGCTCTGAAGGTAGTAGTGTATGTTAGCTAGCGAGCATCATTACTCTGAAGGTAGTAGTGTATGTTAGCTAGCTTCAGGTGGAGAAATGGGGTGTAGAGGAGTGCGTCAATGTGGCTAGTGATGGTGTTTTCAGTCACGTGATTATTTCTGTTATAAACTGGTGACGTTTTCAGTGATGTGTGATCATTATCGTTGTAAACCGGTGATGGCTAATGTTTTCAGTGATGTGGGGTCGTTTATGTTGAAAGCTGGTGATGGTTAAATATGTTTTCAGCACAGATGAAGTGATGTATTATTGTTTCTGGTGATGGCTGAAGACGTTTTCAGCACCACGACTCAGAAGTGCTAATCCCCGCTGCGATGTGCGGCTAGGGGCATCACTCAGGGGTGAGTGGGAACAGGCCAGGAAGCTAATTGGTGGCTATAAATAATTAATGCCACTGAAAACCTTCAGAAATGGCAAGGAGTCTGAGTTAGTGTCTGTATAAACACCTCCTTCTCCTGCACTTATTTATCTAAATACAGACTCTCTCTGTCTCTCTCTGTCTCTCTCGATCTCTCTCGGTCTCTCTCGGTCTCTCTCGGTCTCTCTCTGTCTCTCTCGGCGTATTGTGCTCATTACACGATGCAGTTAGCAGTTAGCATGCCCAGGTCGCAGGGAAACTGCTAGCCAGCCTCCCCGCTGGCCTGTTACCAGGGAGATGCAGTACAAGCATCTAACCCGCACCAGAGTTCCGCCAGAGCTTCCATGCTGACGTTTCACAGCAGTGGAGGGCGTGTCTTTAAACGTGGCCAGTGGAGGGCGTGTCTTTAAACGTGGCCAGTGGAACTGCTTGGAAGAACCCAGGAGGGTGAGGATGTGGTTAGGAAGGGCTCTAAAATGATCTGATGCGACAATGTGACCTGTCCAGGAAGTCCTCCCCATGTCCAGGAAGTCCTCCCCATGTCCAGGAAGTCCTCCCCATGTCCAGGAAGTCCTCCCCCTGTCTGTCTTGCTGTCTGAGGAGCCTGTACCTGAAGAACATGTGCGCTACATGAAGCATTTGAGGGCTGAATTATTCTCCAGATCATCATCAATTAACCCCTTAACATTAATCTCTGAACCTCATTACAGGTGGAGCTCTCTCAGAATTCTAAATGGCTCTGTGATTTCTGTTGATGCTTAGCTGGGTGTGATCCTTTGTGCTTCTATGGGGATTTACACCCAAACAGACACCCTGTCTGTAACCCTACTGTATACACCTAAACAGTCACCCTGTGTGTAACTCTACTGTACACACCTAAACAGTCACCCTGTCTGTATCTCTACTGTACACACCTAAACAGTCACCCTGTCTGTAACTCTACTGTATACACCTAAACAGTCACCCTGTCTGTAACTCTACTGTATACACCTAAACAGTCACCCTGTCTGTAACTCTACTGTATACACCTAAACAGTCACCCTGTCTGTAACTCTACTGTATACACCTAAACAGTCACCCTGTCTGTAACTCTACTGTACACACCTAAACAGTCACCCTGTCTGTAACTCTACTGTACACACCTAAACAGTCACCCTGTCTGTAACTCTACTGTACACACCTAAACAGTCACCCTGTCTGTAACTCTACTGTATACACCTAAACAGTCACCCTGTCTGTAACTCTACTGTACACACCTAAACAGACACCCTGTCTGTAACTCTACTGTATACACCTAAA
The DNA here is from genome assembly GCA_020368025.1 of Brachyhypopomus occidentalis. Classification (NCBI taxonomy): domain Eukaryota; kingdom Metazoa; phylum Chordata; class Actinopteri; order Gymnotiformes; family Hypopomidae; genus Brachyhypopomus; species Brachyhypopomus occidentalis. Next base: position 331,837 of record JAGXOD010001396.1, on the reverse strand, counting down.
CAGTCACCCTGTCTGTAACTCTACTGTATACACCTAAACAGTCACCCTGTCTGTAACTCTACTGTACACACCTAAACAGTCACCCTGTCTGTAACTCTACTGTATACACCTAAACAGTCACCCTGTCTGTAACTCTACTGTACACACCTAAACAGTCACCCTGTCTGTAACTCTACTGTATACACCTAAACAGTCACCCTGTCTGTAACTCTACTGTACACACCTATACAGTCACCCTGTCTGTAACTCTACTGTACACACCTAAACAGTCACCCTGTCTGTAACTCTACTGTATACACCTAAACAGACACCCTGTCTGTAACTCTACTCACCTCCAAACCAGCATCTTTGGATCTTCTGTGTGCAGAGAAAACTACACTAGTTGCCTGGTGACATAGTGAAAGAGAGAGGGGGAGGGAGAGAAAGAGAGAAACAGCAAGATATAGTGGAAGAGAGAGAAAGAGATAGAAATGGACATATAGAGGGAGAGAAAGAGAAAAAGAGAAATGGGGGAGCAAAGTGAAAGAGTGAATCAGAGAGAAAGCACACACACCCATACACATGCACACATACACACACACACACACATACACGCATACACACACACACGCATACGCATGCACACACACACGCGCGCACAAACACATACGCATACACACACACACACACGCGCGTGCGCACAAACACACAGATATGCTATCATCACCTCCTCATCATTGTTGCCCTTTCAATCAGTGTCTTTCTTCAAGGCTGTAGGATCTGTGGTTTAACTGAGACATGTCTGTGTGTACGTTCAGATGTTTAACTGAGACATGTCTGTGTGTACGTTCAGATGTGTAACTGAGACATGTCTGTGTGTACGTTCAGATGTTTAACTGAGACATGTCTGTGTGTGTACGTTCAGATGTGTAACTGAGACATGTCTGTGTGTACGTTCAGATGTTTAACTGAGACATGTCTGTGTGTACGTTCAGATGTTTAACTGAGACATGTCTGTGTGTACGTTCAGATGTTTAACTGAGACATGTCTGTGTGTACGTTCAGATATTTAACTGAGACATGTCTGTGTACGTTCAGATATTTAACTGAGACATGTCTGTGTGTACGTTCAGATGTGTAACTGAGACATGTCTGTGTGTATGTTCAGTTCAGTCTGTGTGTATGTTCAGATGTGTAACTGAGACATGTCTGTGTGTACGTTCAGATGTTTAACTGAGACATGTCTCAGATGTTAACTGAGACATGTCTGTGTGTACGTTCAGATGTTTAACTGAGACATGTCTGTGTGTGTACAGATGTCAGATGTTTAATGTTTAACTGAGACATGTCTGTGTGTACGTTCAGATGTTTAACTGAGACATGTCTGTGTGTACGTTCAGATGTTTAACTGAGACATGTCTGTCTGTGTACGTTCAGATGTTTAACTGAGACATGTCTGTGTACGTTCAGATGTTTAACTGAGACATGTCTGTCTGTGTACGTTCAGATGTTTAACTGAGACATGTCTGTGTTATACATCTAAATGTATACACAAAGACATTTTTTTTTGTACGTTCAGATATTTAACTGAGACATGTCTGTTCAGATATTTAACTGAGACATGTCTGTGTACGTTCAGATGTTTAACTGAGACATGTCTGTCTGTGTACGTTCAGATGTTTAACTGAGACATGTCTGTCTGTGTACGTTCAGATGTTTAACTGAGACATGTCTGTGTTGTACGTTCAGATGTTTAACTGAGACATGTCTGTGTGTACGTTCAGATGTAACTGAGACATGTCTGTGTGTGTACGTTCAGATGTTTAACTGAGACATGTCTGTGTGTGTACGTTCAGATGTTTAACTGAGACATGTCTGTGTGTACGTTCAGATGTTTAACTGAGACATGTCTGTGTTGTACGTTCAGATGTTTAACTGAGACATGTCTGTGTGTGTACGTTCAGATATTTAACTGAGACATGTCTGTGTGTACGTTCAGATGTTTAACTGAGACATGTCTGTGTTGTACGTTCAGATGTTTAACTGAGACATGTCTGTGTGTAATGCGTTCAGATGTTTAACTGAGACATGTCTGAGACATGTCTGTGTATGTTCAGATGTTTAACTGAGACATGTCTGTGTGTGTGCGTTCAGATGTTTAACTGAGACATGTCTGTGTGTATGTTCAGATGTGTAACTGAGACATGTCTGTGTGTATGTTCAGATGTTTAACTGAGACATGTCTGTGTGTATGTTCAGATGTTTAACTGAGACATGTCTGTGTGTATGTTCAGATGTTTAACTGAGACGGGTCTGTGTGTACGTTCAGATGTTTAACTGAGACATGTCTGTGTGTACGTTCCGATGTGAAACTGAGACATGTCTGTGTATGTTCAGATGTTTAACTGAGACATGTCTGTGTGTATGTTCATGTCCCCTTGTGAGTGTCACTCTGCAGACGCATCATCATCATGCGACACAAGCGTATGTCTTATATGTTTTTCTTATATGTTTGTATAATCTGTGAACTACATTTATGTGGGTGTGTATGACATTTTTATTTGTGTATATATATTTGCCTGTGTGTTTGGGTGCGCATGTGCGTGTGTGTGTGCATGCTACATACAGTTTACACAAACACAAACCATACTCTCACACTACTGTGATCTCTGACACAAACCATACTCTCACACTACTGTAATCTCTAACACAAACCATACTCTCACACTACTGTAATCTCTGACACAAACCATACTCTCACACTACTGTAATCTCTAACACAAACCATACTCTCACACTACTGTAATATACTCTCACACTACTGTAATCTCTAACACAAACCATACTCTCACACTACTGTAATCTCTAACACAAACCATACTCTCACACTACTGTAATCTCTAACACAAACCATACTCTCACACTACTGTAATTACTGACACAAACCATACTCACACTACTGTAATCTCTGACACAAACCATACTCTCACACTACTGTAATTTCTAACACAAACCATACTCACACTACTGTAATCTCTAACACAAACCATACTCTCACACTACTGTAATCTCTGACACAAACTACTGTAATCTCACAAACCATACTCACACCACTGTACACAAAACCATACTCTCACACTACTGTAATTTCTAACACAAACCATACTCTCACACTACTGTAATCTCTGACACAAACCATACTCTCACACTACTGTAATCTCTAACACAAACCATACTCTCACACTACTGTAATCTCTGACACAAACCATACCACTAATCTCTGACACAAACCATACTCACACTACTGTAATCTCTGACACAAACCATACTCTCACACTACTGTAATTTCTAACACAAACCATACTCTCACACTACTGTAATCTCTGACACAAACCATACTCTCACACTACTGTAATTTCTAACACAAACCATACTCTCACACTACTGTAATCTCTAACACAAACCATACTCTCACACTACTGTAATCTCTAACACAAACCATACTCTCACACTACTGTAATTTCTAACACAAACCATACTCTCACATTACTGTAATCTATAACACAAACCATACTACTGTAATTTCTAACACAAACCATACTATCACATTACTGTAATCTATAACACAAGCCATACTCTCACACTACTGTAATCTCTGACACAAACCATACTGTAATCTCTGACACAAACCATACTCTCACACTACTGTAATCTCTGACACAAACCATACTCTCACACTACTGTAATCTCTAACACAAACCATACTGTAATTTCTCACACTACTGTAATCTCTAACACAAACCATACTCTCACACTACTGTAATCTCTAACACAAACCATACTCTCACACTACTGTAATCTCTGACACAAACCATACTCTCACACTACTGTAATCTCTGACACAAACCATACTCTCACACTACTGTAATTTCTAACACAAACCATACTCTCACACTACTGTAATCTCTGACAAACCATACCACACTACTGTAATCTCTAACACAAACCATACTCTCACACTACTGTAATACACAAACCATCTCACACTACTGTAATCTCTGACACAAAATCCATACAAACCATCTCACACTACTGTAATCTCTGACACAAACCATACTCTCACACTACTGTAATCTCTGACACCAGTTTTCTCACGCTTAGCTGGTGGTGAAGATATGTGGCTGCTTGCAGATATTTGTTGCCATAGTGATAGTCAAGGTGTTATGCCAGTATGGTTAGCATGATCACATGTATGTTGCTTGGTGTGAGGGTGCAGCTCTGTCTTAGTCAGACACAGATACAGACACAGGTGAGATACAGACACAGATCAGATACAGATACAGACACAGATGAGATACAGACACAGATACAGACACAGGTGAGATACAGACACAGATAGACACAGATCAGATACAGACACAGATGAGATACAGACACAGATACAGACACAGGTGAGATACAGATACAGGTCAGATACAGACACAGATTCAGATACAGACACAGGTGAGATACAGACACAGGTGAGATAAAGACGCTCATCATATACAGATACAGGTTCAGACACAGGTTCAGATACAGACAGAGGTGAGATACAGACACAAGGTCAAGTACAGACACAGGTCCAGGTACAGACAGGTCAGATACAGACACAGGTCCTGGTACAGACAGGTCAGATACAGACACAGGTCCAGGTACAGACACAGGTCCAGGTACAGACACAGGTCAGATACAGATACAGACACAGGTCCAGGTACAGACAGGTCAGATACAGACACAGGTCCTGGTACAGACAGGTCAGACACAGGTCCTGGTACAGACACAGGTCCAGGTACAGACACAGGTCCAGGTACAGACACAGGTCAGATACAGACACAGGTCCTGGTACAGACACAGGTCAGATACAGACACAGGTCCAGGTACAGACAGGTCAGATACAGACACAGGTTCAGATGAAGAAACAGATCTGAACCTGCTGCAATAACCTGCTGATTCTGTTGTTTTTTTAAGGTGTGGGTAAATTATTGTGGCCAGGCTCTAAACACACACACACACACACATGCCAATCTGCGCACCTTACGTACACATAGAATACACCTTCAGTCTACATATTACACCTTCAGTCTACTTATTGGGCTAGTAGATGTACTGTAGCATAGTGGATACATAGTGCAGGTGGATACAGCACAATGTACATAACCGCCTTTCTGTGATCTGTGTAACACCCGCTGTGTCACCAGGCAACCTGTGTGTGTGTGTGTGTGTGTGAGAGAGTACTGACTCCCTCAGCGTAACCACCCAACACCACTGGTAAAAGTGATTTCTGGGATTTTACCTTAAGAAACAGATGTGTGTGTGTTAAGGAAACAGACCCTGTGTGTGTGTGTGAGAGAGAGTACTGACTCCACCCAACACCACTAGTAAAAGTGATTTCTGGGATTTTACCAAAACAGATGTGTGTGTGTTAAGGAAACAGACCACTAGTAAAAGTGATTTCTGGGATTTTACCTTAAGAAACAGATGTGTGTGTGTTAACAGATGTGTGTGTGTACTGACTCCTCAGGAAACAGACCACTGCAAAAGTGTTTCTGTTTTACCTTAAGTGATGTGTTTAAGGAAACAGACCCTGTGTGTGTGTGTGTGAGAGAGTACTGACTCCCTCAGCGTAACCACCCAACACCACTAGTAAAAGTGATTTCTGGGATTTTACCTTAAGAAACAGATGTGTGTGTGTTAAGGAAACAGACCCTGTGTGTGTGTGTGAGAGAGAGTACTGACTCCCTCAGCGTAACCACCCAACACCACTAGTAAAAGTGATTTCTGGGATTTTACCTTAAGAAACAGATGTTGTGTGTTAAGAAACAGACCCTGTGTGTGTGTGTGTGGACTCCCTCAACAACCACCCAACACCACTAGTAAAAGTGATCTCTAGGATGTTACCTTAAGAAACAGATGTGTGTGTGTTAAGGAAACAGACCCTGTGTGTGTGTGTGTGAGAGAGTACTGACTCCCTCAGCGTAACCACCCAACACCACTAGTAAAAGTGATTTCTGGGATTTTACCTTAAGAAACAGATGTGTGTGTGTTAAGGAAACAGACCCTGTGTGTGTGTGTGAGAGAGAGTACTGACTCCCTCAGCGTAACCACCCAACACCACTAGTAAAAGTGAGTTCTGAGATTTTACCTTGTGTGTGTTAAGAAACAGATGTGTGTGTGTGTGTGAGAGAGAGTACTGAAACACCACTGGTAAAAAGATTTCCCTGAAACAGATGTGTGTGTGTTAAGGAAACAGACCCTGTGTGTGTGTGTGTGAGTACTGACTCCCTCAGCGTAACCACCCAACACCACTAGTAAAAGTGATTTCTGGGATTTTACCTTAAGAAACAGATGTGTGTGTTAAGGAAACAGACCCCTGTGTGTGTGTGTGAGAGAGTACTGACTCCCTCAGCGTAACCACCCCAACACCACTGGTAAAAGTGATTTCTGGGATTTTACCTTAAGAAACAGATGTGTGTGTGTTAAGGAAACAGACCCTGTGTGTGTGTGTGTGAGTACTGACTCCCTCAGCGTAACCACCCAACACCACTAGTAAAAGTGATTTCTGGGATTTTACCTTAAGAAACAGATGTGTGTGTGTTAAGGAAACAGACCCTGTGTGTGTGTGAGAGAGAGTACTGACTCCCTCAGCGTAACCACCCAACACCACTAGTAAAAGTGATTTCTGGGATTTTACCTGAAGAAACAGATGTGTGTGTGTTAAGGAAACAGACCCTGTGTGTGTGTGTGTGAGTACTGACTCCCTCAGCGTAACCACCCAACACCACTAGTAAAAGTGATTTCTGGGATTTTACCTAAGAAACAGATGTGTGTGTGTTAAGGAAACAGACCCTGTGTGTGTGTGTGAGAGAGAGTACTGACTCCCTCAGCGTAACCACCCAACACCACTAGTAAAAGTGATTTCTGGGATTTTACCTTAAGAAACAGATGTGTTTTAAGGAAACAGACCCTGTGTGTGTGTGTGAGAGAGAGTACTGACTCCCTCAGCGTAACCACCCAACACCACTAGTAAAAGTGATTTCTGGGATTTTACCTTAAGAAACAGATGTGTGTGTGTTAAGGAAACAGACCCTGTGTGTGTGTGTGTGAGTACTGACTCCCTCAGCGTAACCACCCAACACCACTAGTAAAAGTGATTTCTGGGATTTTACCTTTAAGAAACAGTAAAAACAGACCCTGTGTGTGTGTGTGAGTGATTTCTGTGATTTTACTGGATTTTACCTTAAGAAACAGATGTGTGTGTGTTAAGGAAACAGACCCTGTGTGTGTGTGTGTGAGAGAGTACTGACTCCTCAGCGTAACCACCCAACACCACTAGTAAAAGTGATTTCTGGGATTTTACCTAAGAAACAGATGTGTGTGTGTTAAGGAAACAGACCCTGTGTGTGTGTGTGAGAGAGAGTACTGACTCCTCAGCGTAACCACCCAACACCACTAGTAAAAGTGATTTCTGGGATTTTACCTTAAGAAACAGATGTGTGTGTGTTAAGGAAACAGACCCTGTGTGTGTGTGTGAGAGAGTACTGACTCCCTCAGCCCTGTAACCACCCAACACCACTAGTAAAAGTGATTTCTGGGATTTTACCTTAAGAAACAGATGTGTGTGTGTAAGGAAACAGACCCTGTGTGTGTGTGTGTGAGTACTGACTCCCTCAGCGTAACCACCCAACACCACTAGTAAAAGTGATTTCTGGGATTTTACCTTAAGAAACAGATGTGTTTAAAACAGACCCTGTGTGTGTGTGTGTGAGTACTGACTCCTCAGAACCACCAACACCACTAGTAAAAGTGTTTCTGGGATTTTACCTTAAGAAACAGATGTGTGTAAGGAAACAGACCCTGTGTGTGTGTGTGTGAGAGAGTACAGAACCCCAACAACACTAGTAAAAGTGATTTCTGGGATTTTACCTTAGAAACAGATGTGTGTGTGTTAAGGAAACAGACCCTGTGTGTGTGTGTGAGAGAGTACTGACTCCCTCAGCGTAACCACCCAACACCACTAGTAAAAGTGATTTCTGGGATTTTACCTTAAGAAACAGATGTGTTTAACGTGTGTGTTAAGGAAACAGACCCACCATAGATCTGTAGATGTGTTTAACGTGTGTGAGAGAGAGTACTGACTCCAGACCCACCATAGATCAAACATAGATGTGTTTAACCACCCAACACCACTAGTAAAAGTAGATTTCTGGGAAACAGACCCACCATTTTAAACATTAAGAAACAGATGTGTGTGTGTTTAACGTGTGTGTAAGGAAACAGACCCTAGATCTGTTAAACATAGATGTGTGTGTGTGTTAGAGAGTAAACATAGATGTGTTTAACTCCCCACCATAGATCGTAACCACAGACCAACTGTTAAACCACTAGATCTGTTAAACATAGATGTGTTTATTTTAAGGAAACAGACCCACCATAGGTTAAACATAGATTTTTTTACCAGACCCACCATAGATAAAACATAGAAACAGACCCACCATGTGATTTTTAACGTGTGTTAAGGAAACAGACCCACCATAGATCTGTTAAACATAGATGTGTTTAACGTGTGTGTTAAGGAAACAGACCCACCATAGATCTGCCTCGTGTGTGTTAAGGAAACAGACCCACCATAGATTCTGTTGGAAGACGTGAGGTAGAGCACAGCTTCTTAAGAAGGTTAAATACCAATCTTACACACACACACATATACACACACATACACACACACACACATATATACACACACACACACTTTGTATGTGCGTGTTTGTTATGTAGAACATATTTATGGCTGCAGGTTGAGAAAAACTTGCAATGACTGAAAATAAGAAAGTGACAGAGAAGGAGAGAGAGAGTGAGAATGAGAGAGAGAGGAGAGTGACAGAGAGAGAGATAGAGAGGAGTAGGAGAGAGGGAGAGAGAGAGTGAGAGAGAGAGAGAGAGATAGAGAGGAGTAGGAGAGAGAGAGAGAGGAGAGTGACAGAGAGAGAGAGATAGAGAGGAGTAGGAGAGAGAGAGAGGAGAGTGACAGAGAGAGAGAGAGATAAAGAGTAGGAGAGAGAGAGAGAAGGAGAGAGACAGATAGATGGAGGAGTGGGAGAGAGAGGGAGAGAGAGGAGAGTGACAGAGGGAGAGAGAGATAGAGTGGAGTAGGAGAGAGAGAGAGTTACTGATACAGAAAATCAACCACCTACACATTTTGGACTGACCTCAATGGGCCTGCCCTGAATGGGGGCGTGGCCTGGTTGTCCAGGGGGGCGTGGCCTGTGTGTTCCTGCAGCAGGCTGGTGCAGCTCAGTCCTCCCACAGCTGAGAGCAGAGTGCAGGAGAAGAGGGGGTAGGGTTAGGGTTAGGGTTTAGGGTTAAGGGTTAGGGGTTAATGGTTAGGGGTCAGGTATGGGATTAAGGGTTAGGGGTTAAGGGTTAGGGTTTAGGGTTAAGGGTTAGGGGTTAATGGTTAGGGGTCAGGTATGGGATTAAGGGTTAGGGGTTAAGGGTTTAGGGTTTAGGGTTAAGGGTTAGGGGTTAATGGTTAGGGGTCAGGTATGGGATTAAGGGTTAGGGGTTAAGGGTTAGGGGTTAAGGATTAAGGGTTAGGGTTAGGGCTTAGGGTAAGGGGTTAAGGTTCACCCTGTCCCTGGGCTGCACTGGCCACTTCAAGAATTCAACTAACACTGACCATTTTATTCAGCTACGAGCTACGAGAGAGACGTGATTTACCCAAGACATGTCTGAGATCTATTTGAGAAATGAGTTCTCTGCCCAAGAAATATCTGTAGTCGCATTTTCAGTTGATTTAACCGACTGGATGCTAAAGGCCAGATGGTTGCTGAACACTGTGTTTAGGGCTTTGTGGGTAAAATACCCTAACCCTAACCCTAACCCTAACCCTTAATTTAATGAGGTCCACCTTAATGCCTTAGTGCTGGTGACATCATGAACACACGGCCCTGGTGACATCATGAGCACACAGCGCTGGTGACATCACGGCGCTGGTCTCTTACGCACTGCTGAGTTCTTTCCCTCGCTAAGGGGTTTGTATGAACATGATAATCTGTCATATGTGAAGTAAATCCGTTATTAAGGGAAACTGCCACTTGTTCAATTAAGATCTTGTAATCCAGCAGGGTTAGGAATAAAGGATTAGGATTAAAGGGTAAGGAATAAAGGTTTAGGACAAAAGGTTTAGGGTTAAAGGGTTAGGAATAAAGCTTTAAGACTAAAGGTTTAGGTCTAAAGGCCATGGGCACATGAGGTAAAGATGCCTGCTGAAATCATCAGTGAATGTAAAGTGGTCAAAATGTCAAGGCCTGATTGCTCTGCTTGTAAACAATTTCAAACGAGCAAGACTCAGTGGAGACAGTCAGACAGAGACTGTGTTTAAATGTCAAAGGATTCTGTCAGTGCATCGTTTCTGTTTATTGAGTTACATCTTAAGGTCAGCAGCCAATGTATTGGATGTGTGTGTGTGTGTGTGTGTGTGTGTGTAATGGTGTGTGTGTGTGTGTGTGTGTGTGTGTGTGTGTGTGTGTGTGTGTGTGTGTGTGTGTGTGTGTGTGTGTATGGTGTGTGTGTGTGTGTGTGTGTGTGGCCATTGTCCTTATTAGAGTAATGTTTAAAGTAAAGCTGCTGGAAACTAATCTTGTTTGCATAATGCGGGTGAATCCCTCCTAACTAACATGAGCTCATTTGCATAATGCAGGCGGTTCCCTCCTGCCTGACATGAGCTCATTTGCATAATCCCCCCTTCGTGGGTTACTCCTGCATGCGTCTTGTGGCTCGGTCCCTGTCATGGATCTGTGGTGGAGGCTCAGGATGGAGATGACCTTTCTCCCCCAAGCTCCCCCCCATACCTCTGCAGATATCCACCTGGCCCTACTGTGACTGAGTGTGTGAGTGTGTGGCCCCCGTAGAGAGACCGTGGTTACCATGACCGTGTGTGTGTGTCCTGTAGAGCGACCCTGTAGAGAGACTGTCATGAGTGAGAGTTCGTTTGTGTGTGTGTGTGTGTGTGTGTGTGTGCGCGTCTGCACTTGTTTTCCTGTGTTCATGCTTTAAAATAATATTTAAAATACTGGGATTAAATTCAACTTTGAGTTTTAGATAAGACCCGTTTACATAAAATGTTCTGTGTGAGATGAAACCTGTAAATATTAAATGTTCTGTGTGAGATTACACCTGATTAAATAAAACGTTCGCTTTGACATAAGACCTGTTTACATAAAGCGTTCTGTGTGAGATTAGACCTGTTTATATTAAATGTTCTGTGTGAGATTAGACCTGTTTATATTAAATGCTCTGTGTGAGATTAGACCTGTTTACTTGTTTAACCCTAACCCTGGTGAGCTGTATGTCAGCTCATCTCTAAGCACCTGTTTATTCCTTAAGATTGTCGATTTAATTATTCCTCTACACTGACCTTTCACCCCACACGACCTCTCAATGCACTGACCTTTCACCCCACACGACCTCTCAGTGGACTGTGCATTAGTGAACATGTTAACTCCCTGGATGTCATGAATCTTAAATGTCCGCCTGCACACACACTCACACACACACACACACACACACAAACAGTAAGATAATATAACAATTAGTGACTTTGTAGGGGTTTTGTTATACTTAAATACCCTACTTGCTTGCCTACAGCCAAGGACAGAAATAGGTGCAGAAGATGGATTAACGTGTATGAAAGCTTAATAAAATATCTGACTCCAAACTATAGCTGGTAAGAATCTAAAGCAGCTCACGTCTCCAGTAGCTCAGTGTGGGGTATATAAACTCACGTCTCCAGTAGCTCAGTGTGGGGTATATAAACTCACGTCTCCAGTAGCTCAGTGTGGGGTATATAAACTCACGTCTCCAGTCTCCAGTAGCTCAGTGTGGGGTATATAAACTCAGCTCAGTGTGGGGTATATAAACTCACTCAGTGTGGGGTATATAAACTCTCCAGTAGCTCAGTGTGGGGTATATAAACTCACGTCTCCAGTAGCTCAGTGTGGGGTATATAAACTCACGCCTCCAGTAGCTCAGTGTCAGTGGGGTATATAAACTCACGTCTCCAGTCCAGTAGCTCAGTGTGGGGTATATAAACTCACGTCTCCAGTAGCTCAGTGCAGTAGCTCAGTGTGGGGTATATAAACTCACGTCTCCAGTAGCTCAGTGTGGGGTATATAAACTCACGTCTCCAGTAGCTCAGTGTGGGGTATATAAACTCACGTCTCCAGTAGCTCAGTGTGGGGTATATAAACTCACGTCTCCAGTAGCTCAGTGTGGGGTATATAAACTCACGTCTCCAGTAGCTCAGTGTGGGGTATATAAACTCACGTCTCCAGTAGCTCAGTGTGGGGTATATAAACTCACGTCTCCAGTAGCTCAGTGTGGGGTATATAAACTCACGTCTCCAGTAGCTCAGTGTGGGGTATATAAACTCACGTCTCCAGTAGCTCAGTGTGGGGTACATAATATACCTGACCAACTTCATAAAGGTCCTTGCTATAAACAATAGCTGCTGTCAGAGGTTTATCAAACATGTGCAGCAGAAGAGGCAGAAGAGCCCCTACACTAAAACCCTCTCCCTTTAGGACCCCCCAGCATATCAAAGGGACAGCAGGTACAAAACCCAGGTTAACCAATGGGGATCAGGTTGATGGTATAGACAACAGAGTACATTTGCATAAAGAGTGCATTTCCTCACAGGACGGCCACCTTTGGGGTGAAGTCTACAGACCTTCCCAGTGAGTGATGGAACTCTTACCCTGTTAGCATAACCTCTCACATAACCACATATATGCCACACAAACACACTGTTATAACCAAAACACACACGGTCAGGCTGCCTAGGGCTGGCATCATACTCCTGTGTGACGTGGTCATATTCAAATAATGACATCATACTCCCGCATGATGTAGTCACATACAGACAGTGACATTATGAGCTGTGTGCTCACATTCTCACACTCTAAGCCAAAGTGTGTAGTGATTTTCTCCTTTAGGGCTCTGAAGGGTGTTAACCTTTGAGAAGTTCTGTGAACACTGCATAATCTTTGTTGCCTTGGAAACATTTAGCCTGTTTAGAGGATGGCATGACAAAGCTGGTCACTAGTTAACCTTTGGGTAGTCAAGATGACTCGGTAAAAATGTCAGCTTGGTACGCTCTGAGCAGTTTCATGGCTATCATAGAGAGGCTGTTTGAGTTGTGTGTGTTTAGGTGGAGTTCTCTTCATTTGATGGAGTCGTGGCTATTTGAGTTGTGTGTGTGTAGGTGGAGTTCTCTTCATGTGATGGAGTCGTGGCTATTTGAGTTGTGTGTGTGTGTAGGTGGAGTTCTCTTCATGTGATGGAGTCGTGGCTGTTTGAGTTGTATGTGTAGGTGGAGTTCTCTTCATGTGATGGAGTCGTGGCTGTTTGAGTTGTGTGTGTGTAGGTGGAGTTCTCTTCATGTGATGGAGTCGTGGCTGTTTGGGTTGTGTGTGTAGGTGGAGTTCTCTTCATGTGATGGAGTCGTGGCTGTTTGAGTTGTGTGTGTGTAGGTGGAGTTCTCTTCATGTGATGGAGTCGTGGTTGTTTGAGTTGTATGTGTAGGTGGAGTTCTCTTCATGTGATGGAGTCGTGGCTGTTTGGGTTGTATGTGTAGGTGGAGTTCTCTTCATGTGATGGAGTCGTGGCTGTTTGAGTTTGTTCTTCATGTGATGGAGTCGTGGCTGTTTGAGTTGTGTGTGTGGGTGTGGTTTTCATGTGATGGAGTCGTGGTTGTTTGAGTTGTATGTGTAGGTGGAGTTCTCTTCATGTGATGGAGTCGTGGCTGTTTGGGTTGTATGTGTAGGTGGAGTTCTCTTCATGTGATGGAGTCGTGGCTGTTTGGGTTGTATGTGTAGGTGGAGTTCTCTTCATGTGATGGAGTCGTGGCTGTTTGAGTTGTATGTGTAGGTGGAGTTCTCTTCATGTGATGGAGTCGTGGCTGTTTGAGTTGTATGTGTAGGTGGAGTTCTCTTCATGTGATGGAGTCGTGGCTGTTTGAGTTGTATGTGTAGGTGGAGTTCTCTTCATGTGATGGAGTCGTGGCTGTTTGGGTTGTATGTGTAGGTGGAGTTCTCTTCATGTGATGGAGTCGTGGCTGTTTGAGTTGTGTGTGTGTAGGTGGAGTTCTCTTCATGTGATGGAGTCGTGGCTGTTTGAGTTGTGTGTGTGTCTTCATGTGATGGAGTAAATGTGGTGGAGTTCTCTTCATGTGATGGAGTCGTGGCTGTTTGGGTTGTATGTGTAGGTGGAGTTCTCTTCATGTGATGGAGTCGTGGCTGTTTGAGTTGTATGTGTAGGTGGAGTTCTCTTCATGTGATGGAGTCGTGGCTGTTTGAGTTGTGTGTGTAGGTGGAGTTCTCTTCATGTGATGGAGTCGTGGCTATTTGAGTTGTGTGTGTGTGTAGGTGGAGTTCTCTTCATGTGATGGAGTCGTGGCTGTTTGAGTTGTGTGTGTAGGTGGAGTTCTCTTCTTGTGATGGAGTGTGTGTGTTTATGGAGTTCATGTGATGGAGCTGTTGTTTGAGTTGTGTGTGTGTAGGTGGAGTTCTCTTCATGTGATGGAGTCGTGGCTGTTTGAGTTGTGTGTGTGTAGGTGGAGTTCTCTTCATGTGATGGAGTCGTGGCTGTTTGAGTTGTGTGTGTAGGTGGAGTTCTCTTCATGTGATGGAGTCGTGGCTGTTTGAGTTGTGTGTGTGTAGGTGGAGTTCTCTTCATGTGATGGAGTCGTGGCTGTTTGAGTTGTGTGTGTTTAGGTGGAGTTCTCTTCATGTGATGGAGTCGTGGTTGTTTGAGTTGTGTCTTTTGTCCATCCTCCTCCCTTTTTTTCTACCATTTTGGTTCCAATTTTGGAATCTTCATTTTTAGTACCCCTGAGCTCTTTACTCTTTTATGAACCTCTTTCACAGTTTTATGAAAGTTTTATGCAGCTGAGTAACTGGTCTGAGGCTGGTCTTCTGCTCGGAGTGACAGGGGCACTGAACCTAGGAGGGCAATCTACCTGCTGTTGCTAAAAAGTAAATTATTAGGTAACCCTAACCTAACGCTAACCTAACCCTAACCTAACGCTAACCCTAACCCTAACCTAACCCTAACCTAACGCTAACCTAACCCTAACCTAACGCTAACCTAACCCTAACCTAACGCTACCCTAAACCAAACCTAACACTAACCTAACGCTAACCTAACCCTAACCTAACGCTACCCTAAACCAAACCTAACGCTACCCTAACCTAACCTAACTAACCTAACGCTAACCTAACCCTAACCTAACCTAACCTAACCCTAACCTAACGCTACCCTAACCCTAACCTAACGCTAACCTAACCCTAACCTAACGCTAAACCCTAACCTAACCTAACCCTAACCTAACGCTACCCTAACCCTAACCTAACCCTAACCCTAACCTAACCTACCCTAACCCAAACCTAACCCTAACCCTAACCCTAACCTAACCCTAACCTAACGCTAACCCTAACGCTAACCCTAACCTAACGCTACCCTAAACCAAACCTAACGCTACCCTAACACTAACCTAACCCTAACCTAACCTAACCCTAACCTAACCCTAACCTAACCCTAACCCTAACCCTAGGTTAGGTAATCAGATTGTTCTTACTGCCCTTGGGGAATGTTTACTGAGATGAATATCTGTGTGTGATGCGTGTGCTGTCTGCGCAGGCCAAGCACAGTCAGCACTATGACTGATGGGGACTACGACTACCTGATCAAACTCCTGGCGCTGGGGGACTCAGGGGTGGGCAAGACCACCTTCCTGTACCGCTACACCGACAACAGGTTCAACCCCAAGTTCATCACCACCGTGGGGATTGACTTCAGGGAAAAGAGAGTGGTGAGTGTGTGTGTGTGTGTGTGTGTGGCATGTCAGTCATAAAAGGAGGCCAGATTGTGTACACACACACACATCTACACACACGGTTATGTACAGTAGTTACTACTGACACACAGGAGCACCCAGCCCCCCACACACACACACACACACACACACACACACATCTACACACACAGTTATGTACAGTAGTTACTACTGACACACAGGAGCACATCCAGCCCCCTTGGACATGACTCATCTGGGATTAGTCACACTCTCTATAGTGTGGGGGTGGTGTAGGGCTGGTAGGTGGGTGGTGTAGGGCTGGTAGGTGGGTGGTGTAGAGTTGGCTCTGCACATCCCAATACTAATAGACTTTTCCCTGGGCCTGAAATGGAGTGTGTGTGTGTGTGTATTTGTGTGTGTGTGTGTGTGTGTATTGTGTGCATGTGTGTGTATTGTGCGCATGTGTGTGTATTTGTGTGTGTGTGTGTGTATTTGTGCGTGTGTCTTTAGATACCTAAAGATCAAGTTGAGGGTGGAGTGACGGTGGTATTTACAAGCAATTCATACTCTTGTCATGATGTTAATCTTGCTCTGTGTGTGTGTGTGTGTGTGTTTCAGGTGTACACCACAAACAGTCCCAATGGCAGTAGGGGAAAGACATTCAAAGTCCATCTGCAGCTGTGGGACACAGCAGGACAGGAGAGGTATATTACTATGACGACATTCTCACACCTGAACAGCAGGACAGGAGAGGTATATTACCATGACGATATTCTCACACCTGAACAGCAGGACAGGAGAGGTACATTACCATGACGATATTCTCACACCTGCATGGCTGGGGTGTGTACTTCACTGAAGACCAGAGCCTAGGGTTAGGGTTAGGGTTAGGTTTAGCCTGTCCTCTGTATCATATGGTGTGTTAAATGGATCATCCAGTGGTGCTGGCTAACTGGGCTGTGATTGGTTAGTAGTGCTGGCTAACCAGCCTGTGATTGGTCTCGGAAGACCGTTTCAAACATGACTGATGTCGTCGCCGTCATTGTTGTTGTCATGGCACCAGGTTCCGCAGCCTGACGACAGCGTTCTTCCGAGACGCGATGGGTTTCCTGCTCATGTTCGACCTCACCAGCCAGCAGAGTTTCCTCAACGTGCGAAACTGGATGAGTGAGTCCCAGTAGTTTATATTTCACTTGGGTTTTGTAAATTGATCATTTGCCTGAGAACTCTGAGAACTCTAGAACAACATACTGGAATCTTCTGTACAGCTACAGCTGAAGCATCAGTGCAGCCATTACACAAACACTGTAGCTAAATATCCTGTTTATCCGGGTGTAAATGTAGTCTGAAGGCTGTGTTGGAGCAATCCAAACAGGAGCGGCAGTTACGTTAGTCCTGAAGGTCTTCAGCTGCTGTGCAGAGAAGAGAGAATGAGCTTATTCATTAAAGCAATGGTTGGCATGCTTAATTGTGACCGTCTGATTGGTGGGCCTGTTTAATTGTGACCGTCTGATTGGTGGGCCTGTTTAATTGTGACCGTCTGATTGGTGGGCTTGTTTAATTGTGACCGTCTGATTGGTGGGCCTGTTTATTTGTGAGTGATTGCTGAATTGTTCTGGCTGGTGTGCTCAGGTCAGCTCCAGGCAAACGCTTACTGTGAAAACCCCGACATTGTTCTTGTCGGCAACAAGGCAGACCTGGCAGACCAGCGCGAGGTGCAGGAGAGACAAGCAAAAGAGCTGGCAGACAAATATGGGTGAGAGAGTCCACACACACACACACACGAATACACACACACACACACACCTACACACACACACGCAATAATGACAGGCTCCACTTCCTTAATGTGTAATAATGACCAACCCCTCCCTCTTAACCTCTGGATCAATGACAGGCCCCTCCCCTTTGACCTGTGTAATGATGGAAGGCTCCTCCCCTTTACCATGGGTAATAATAGAAATCTCATGTAATGAGGGGTCTGTCTTCATAATGGCAGCACTGTGCTATTTGGTCCTTAAAAACCATAAGTGAAACTTTATAATGGTGGACTTTTGGAGTTGTTCTCTTTTGGACTTTTGGAGTTGTTGTTTTTCCCCGTACGTGTTTTTCCACCGTAACCCTTGCAGAACAGAGGACCACAGCGATGGTGTCATGTTGATGCTGGTGACCTCGGAGCAAAGATCTTGATCTGACCATGCAGACCTGCTTTTCATTCCTAAATGTCGTTCTCCTGTAGGAGACGCCGCGTCCGGGGCCAGAGGCACAGTTCTTCACCCCAGCATGTTCTTACTCCTGCATGATTCTGCTCCCCTTCCCAGAATCCCCTACTTCGAGACGAGTGCGGCCACAGGTGTGCAGGTGGACAGGGCGGTAGTCACACTGCTGGACCTGGTGATGAAGAGGATGGAGCAGTGTGTGGACAAGCCTGCCCCCGACACCCAGGCCTCCGCCAGCACCACCCAGCTCAGCACCGACCCCATTAGCCAGAAGAAATGCAGCTGCTAGAAAAACCCCGCCCCTAATCTCCCCCCCCCCACCCACACACTTACTGCGCCCTCCTGTGGACAGATGCCGAATTGCAGTTCAACCTGGTCCATGCTGGTGTGGTGAATGCAGGGAGCTGGATAGTGTCACTTCAGCTTTGCCTGTGATCTGGCACACAGCACGTAAAACGCCTCCTTCTGTAGCGTCTCCACTTCGGAGTGTTTTGATCTCACTCCTGGTTAACAGGCCTTCGGTACTGACCTGCAGTACTGACCTGCAGTACTGACCTGCAGTACTGACCTCCCCCCTCACACGTGGTCATTCACCTGTGTGGGGTGAATTGTAGAACTTAAACATCTTAAATGTGTGTTAGAGTCTCACGATCCTGCACGTTCCACCTTTACAACATGAATGTTTTTGGTCTGTTTGGATCCTTGTACCTGGATGGATGTTACACATTTGTTTGATTTTGCAGGTTTTTAGGTGTCACACACACAAACACACACGGCTTCACTTGCTGTATGTATCTAGTGTGAACAGTATTCTGCACACGGGAATGAGGCCAGAACAGCTCAGCCAATGGGGATCCCCCGAGTTTTAGAACTAGTCTCTGTGTATTAAGAGCAGCTGTATATGCTGCTCAGTGTTAGCGAGCATTAGCATTAGCATTAGCAGTGTTAGGCTCGGTCCTAAACCATGTCACATCTCTCGGGTTATTGGATAAAGTATCAGCATTAAAAGAATAGTGAACTCAAAAGAGCCTTGCAATGTTAGCATTTAGGAAAATATTTGATGTATTTTGTCTAGTCCAGGATCAGGATTAATCTGTGTGCATGAGATTAGCGTGGCTGCATGAGGATTCTCTACCAGTGCTGTTTTTCTGAGTTCTTACCTCACACAGACTCGTCTTTGTGTCTGTGAAATGTGTTTGACTTACTGTGGAGTCTGAACCTCTCGCAGCCGCTGGCGTAGGGCTGCTGCCTCTCCTGGTCTTGGTTCTAGTCCAGAGCAGAAACACCAGAATTGAAACCCTCTCCTGGTCTTGGTTCTAGTCCAGAGCAGAAACACCAGAACTGAAACCCTCTCCTGGTCTTGGTTCTAGTCCAGAGCAGAACTGAAACACCAGAACTGAAACCCTCTCCTGGTCTTGGTTCTAGTCCAGAGCAGAACTGAAACACCAGAACTGAAACACCAGAACTGAAACATCAGAACTAACACATTAGAACTAACACATCAGAACTAATAGATCAGAAGTAAAACATCAGAACTAATAGATCAGAACCAACACATCAGAACTAATAGATGAGAACTAACACATCAGAACTAATAGATCAGAACCAACACATCAGAACTAATAGATGAGAACTAACACATCAGAACTAACACATCAGAACTAATAGATCAGAACCAACACATCAGAACTAATAGATGAGAACTAACACATCAGAACTAATAGATCAGAACCAACACATCAGAACTAATAGATCAGAACTAACACATCAGAACTAACACATCAGAACTAATAGATGAGAACTAACACATCAGAACTAATAGATCAGAACTAATAGATCAGAACCAACACATCAGAACTAATAGATCAGAACTAACACATCAGAACTAATAGATCAGAACTAATAGATCAGAACCAAAGAACTAACACATCAGAACTAATAGATCAGAACCAACACATCAGAACTAAACAGATGAGAACTAACACATCAGAACTAATAGATCAGAACCAACACATCAGAACTAATAGATGAGAACTAACACATCAGAACTAATAGATGAGAACTAACACATCAGAACTAATAGATCAGAACCAACACATCAGAACTAATAGATGAGAACTAACACATCAGAACTAACACATCAGAACTAATAGATCAGAACTAACACATCAGAACTAATAGATGAGAACTAACACATCAGAACTAATAGATCAGAACTAATAGATCAGAACCAACACATCAGAACTAATAGATGAGAACCAACACATCAGAACTAATAGATGAGAACTAACACATCAGAACTAATAGATGAGAACCAACACATCAGAACTAATAGATCAGAACTAACACATCAGAACTAATAGATGAGAACCAACACATCAGAACTAATAGATCAGAACCAACACATCAGAACTAATAGATCAGAACCAACACGTCTCCAACTGCCTGATGTGCTGTGTAATGTGTGTCTGCCACTAGCAGGTGTGCCTATCCACCAACTACTCTGCCAACTACACAAACTACAACTACACAAAGCACATTTGCTGAGAGAACAGGACTGAAGAAACATCTGAGAACACAAGTCCAGATCCTCAGTTTTAGTTTACACAGGTCAGTGTCCAACAGTACCAGAGTCATCATCATCAACACATGCACAAGACAGTCCTGGGTGAGGACGGCCCTCCTGGGTGAGGACGTCCATCCTGGGTGAGGACGGCCCTCCTGGGTGAGGACGTCCATCCTGGGTGAGGACGTCCATTCTGGGTGAGGACGTCCCTCCTGGGTTAGGACGGCCCTCCTGGGTGAGGACGTCCCTCCTGGGTTAGGACGGCCCTCCTGGGTGAGGACGTCCATCCTGCGTTAGGACGGCCCTCCTGGGTTAGGACGGCCCTCCTGGGTTAGCACGGCCCTCCTGGGTGAGGACGGCCCTCCTGGGTGAGGACGTCCATTCTGGGTTAGCACGGCCCTCCTGGGTTAGCACGGCCCTCCTGGGTGAGGACGGCCCTCCTGGGTTAGCACGGCCCTCCTGGGTTAGCACGGCCCTCCTGGGTGAGGACGTCCATCCTGCGTTAGGACGGCCCTACTGGGTGAGGACGTCCCTCCTGGGTGAGGCTCTGCTTTATTCACTTCATCACTTCACTTTTTGGCTTTAGATTTGAAATGGTCAATTTAATTTTGCTTAGTGGAATATCCAAGAAATGACTGGTGTCATGTTACCTGGACCCAGAGAAGCTGTAATTGTACTCTGAAAAATTCTCACGTGCTGCTAGTTCCTCTGCACTGTTGCTCCACTTTAGTCTGTGATTCCCACTTCTCCAGTTCTCAGTTTCCTGACAGTCTTGTGACAAGGTCAATTGTTTTAAGATAGGAACGCTGGAACTGTCTCCATGTGCTCTGGAATGGCCTGCTCGAGTTCTGGAACAGCCTGCACTGGTTCTGGAACAGCCTGCTCGAGTTCTGGAAGAGTCTCCATTGGTTCTAGATCAGCCTGCTCATGTTCTGCCCTTCACAGGTTCTGAACAATATCACTGGATTCTGGAACAGCCTGCTCGGGTTCTGGAAGAGTCTCCACAGGTTCTTAAAAAGCTTCTGTGTTCTAGAACACCTGCCACAGGTTCTGGAACAGCTTCCACTGCCTCGCACACACTGGTCACCCAGAACTGGAGAGCACCATCTACTCAGCTGTGTTTCTGAGGCCACACCATTATTGGTCTGGAGTAACGCAAAGTTTCACTGCTCGTGTACAGCTCTTCGTTAACGTTAATCTGGGATTAACACAGTCTGGGTTATTTAGTTTCTTGTGATAGTTTTTTTTTTTTTAGATAAATTCATTTATTTTCCTCCTCCGTGCCAAGCATGTCATGTTGTGCCATACTGTACTCCACTCACTGACGATCCAGCGGTGTGACTGAGATCCTGAAGCAACACCTCTCCACTGACGCACTCTAGAGGAAACTAGAAGTAAAACACTTTCTAGCGAGTGTACACTGAATGTTCTTTGTAAACCTTTCTGCTGTTTCAAAATTGTGGTGTCACCAGGGGATTTTGCCTTCCAGTGTAACAAACCTTGGACCAAATGTCTTTTGAAATGTGATTAAACAGGGCAACACGAGGACAGAAAAAGACCAAAATGATTTAAGAAAAAGAATCTCAGTTTCCATCTTTAAACCCTCCTTTGAAAGTTCACATTAATTCTCTCTTTGTGCCTGTAGAGGTCTGTTGACCAATGACACTCTGTCCTTTGTAACAGTTGTGACCTCTTAGATATTTTAATGCTTAAAAAGTTATTTAACAAAATCAATTATAATAGGTATGAGTATGATGTTTGATGGTATACCAGGTTTCTATGAACTGGGGTTTTGCTTGAGAACATGACGTTTTGAGTCTTCTGTGAGTTCCTTCTGAATAAAGAAGATGATGCCTGTCATAGTGAAGCGTGAGATATGCAATATGTGTGGTTGTTTATATGAATATATGTATATGAATATATAAGTCTGTATTTGTATATATAAGTATGAGGGTGTGTATATATGAGCATTTATGAGGGTGTTTATTATTTAAAGGCAGTTTCTCTAATGAAGGATATCGGGGCGAGAGAGATGCTCACCAAGGTCCATCTTGCTTGTTTGAATTAGTGTGTTTAGACCACAAAAGAGAATGTTAAAGTTACTTCCTCAAATGTTGTATGTACATATGTACACACACACACACACACACACACACACACACACACACAGGCTGCTATCTGAACGCTGTGTAGGACTTCTGTCTGAACACTGTCCCTTCATTATGGCAAGGTGGACCACCAGGGATGAGGAACATGGCGTGGACGTTCTGCTCCATGTTCTTGTGAACATACCTGCAGACGTGTCTGCAGCACATGTTGTCTCTCTCCTGCCTGTCTGTCTCCCACAGATGCTGTCTCTCTCCTGCCTGTCTGTCTCCCACAGATGCTCTGTGACATTCAGACCTGCTGACTGGAGAGGACACCCAGGTGCACTGGACTCATTGTCATGGTGACAGAACCAGTTTGAGATGTGCTCTGTGATGGGGCATTTTCATGGTAGACACTCGGTTATAAAGTGGTGAATGTGATAACATTGCAAAGCACACCAGTACACCAGCACACTAGTACACCAGCACACCAGTAAACTAGTACACCAGTAAACTAGTACACCAGCACACTAGTACACCAGTAAACTAGTACACTAGTACACCAGCACACAAGTACACCAGCACACTAGTACATCAGCACACTAGTACACCAGCACACTAGTAAATCTATGTACATCTATGTTCTTGGTTCAGACAGTAGAACTTTAAACGAGCAATAAGTCATTTTAAAGTAAAGACATTATATACCGACACCAACCGACTATATAGCATAAACTAGTAGACTACAAGCTATTTGATTCTTCATCTCACGTGAGCTGAGCTTTACCGATATGAATGATGAATCACTTTCACAAATATTGTTTACGACCTCTAATAACTAAAATGACTTTAAAACTGCTGCTGAGAACTAAATGTTACAGTGGCAGAACCTTTGAGGTAATTAGTCTAACCTGAAATAGGACGGTGTCACCAGCAGACCTGACCAGCCTCCTGCTGTTGAACATCACGGGTCAGCTGGCGCAACCAGGCTGGGAGACGGAGCCACGCCCACTGGACAAAACCTGCCTTCTCCACAGACATTTTATTGGTAGACACTGCCATCTAGTGCAGTGGGGTGGACATTACATATAGTCTCTCCTGCTTTAAATGGGGCTATATGGGTCTGGGAGGTGACAAACATTTGATGTTAAACATAATGCTTAGGACAGGGTTAGGCTTAATACTTAGGACAGGGTTAGGCTTAATGCTTAGGACAGGGTTAGGCTTAATACTTAGGACAGGGTTAGGCTTAATTCTTAGGACAGGGTTAGGCTTAATGCTTAGGACAGGGTTAGGCTTAATGCTTAGGACAGGGTTAGGCTTAATACTTAGGACAAGGTTAGGCTTAATGCTTAGGACAGGGTTAGGCTTAATGCTTAGGACAGGGTTAGGCTTAATGCTTAGGACAGGGTTAGGCTTAATGCTTAGGACAGGGTTAGGCTTAATACTTAGAACAGGGTTAGGCTTAATGCTTAGGACAGGGTTAGGCTTAATGCTTAGGACAGGGTTAGGTTTAGGACAGTTAGGGTTAGGACTGAGGGTGAGGACAGTGAGGGTTAGAATGAGGACAGGGTTAGGCTTAATACTTAGGACAAGGTTAGGCTTAATGCTTAGGACAGGGTTAGGCTTAATGCTTAGGACAGGGTTAGGCTTAATGCTTAGGACAGGGTTAGGCTTAATACTTAGGACAGGGTTAGGCTTAATGCTTAGGACAGGGTTAGGTTTAGGACAGTTAGGGTTAGGACTGAGGGTGAGGACAGTGAGGGTTAGAATGAGGACAGTGAGGGTTAGTGAGGACAGTAAGGGTTAGAATGAGGACAGTGAGGGTTAGTGAGGACAGTGAGGGTTAGAATGAGGACAGTGAGGGTTAGTGAGGACAGTGAAGGTTAGTGAGGACAGTGAAGGTTAGTGAGGACAGTGTGGGTTAGAATGAGGACAGTGAAGGTTAATGAGGACAGTGAAGGTTAGTGAGGACAGTGTGGGTTAGTGAGGACAGTGTGGGTTAGAATGAGGACAGTGAAGGTTAATGAGGACAGTGAAGGTTAGTGAGGACAGTGAGGGTTAGTGAGGACAGTGAGGGTTAGAATGAGGACAGTGAAGGTTAGTGAGGACAGTGAAGGTTAGTGAGGACAGTGTGGGTTAGAATGAGGACAGTGAAGGTTAGTGAGGACAGTGAAGGTTAATGAGGACAGTGAAGGTTAGTGAGGACAGTGAAGGTTAGAATGAGGACAGTGAAGGTTAATGAGGACAGTGAAGGTTAGTGAGGACAGTGTGGGTTAGAATGAGGACAGTGAAGGTTAATGAGGACAGTGAAGGTTAATGAGGACAGTGAGGGTTAGTGAGGACAGTGAAGGTTAGTGAGGACAGTGTGGACAGTCTGAGGGGGACCACACAGATTAATGAACAGGGCCGGTACTAACCACAGGACGTCTTAGCCATGTCCCAAATGTCCAAAGCACCACTCAGTCCTGTGGGAGGGTCACCAGCTTCACTTTGGTTTGCGCAGAAACAGTAAAGAGTGAAAGTTTTTTCAGCTCCAATGGTCTGAGGAATTATTACTTCACCAGATAATATGGCAATGAAACAACTTTATTATATATGAAAGAAAGCAGGTTGGACAAACCAACATAACATGAGCTTCTCTCCATAACTACACAATGGTGACTACGTTAGGGTCAGGGTCAGGGTCAGCATTCTGAGTGAGGCGCTCGATCACCTTCCCATCAGAGCCACACTAACCTCAGGTGAAGTCCAGACCATTACAGTCCAGACCATTACAGAATAACAGTGTTAACGCCCCCCAGTCCTTTAACAAACCACAACAAATAACTTACACAATCTCCCACGTCTAGCACTACTGTTCTCACATTTGTAGTGGGGCAGTCATGGTCTGGTGGTTAGGGAACCAGTCTTGTGACCGGAGGGTCGTGGGTTCGATTCCCAGGCCTGAGGCCATGACTGAGGTGCCCTTGAGCAAGGCACCTAACCCCAACTGCTCCCCGACAAATTTCGATTGGGGTGAAATTGACAATGTGGCTTGACTTAACTTAACATTTGGTTCTAGAGTGAAACATCTGTTCTCTATAATTTTAACACTATTTACATTACTCTTATTGCATACATACCAGGAAATACAGAAAAAAAGAAAGAAACTAAGGTAAATTAAATAGCACGACTTCTTTACTCCATGTCTCGCTCATGCACATTAGAGACAGATGATCAATCACTTGTGTGTTTGGCAGCAAAACCCTCTCAGCCCCTGTGCAGTACCAGCAGAACCTGGTCAGCCCCTGTGCAGTACCAGCAGAACCTGGTCAGCCCCTGTGCAGTACCGGCAGAACCTGGTCAGCCCCTGTGCAGTACCAGCAGAACCTGGTCAGCCCCTGTGCAGTACCAGCAGAACCTGGTCAGCCCCTGTGCAGTACCGGCAGAACCTGGTCAGCCCCTGTGCAGTACCAGCAGAACCTGGTCAGCCCCTGTGCAGTACCGGCAGAACCTGGTCAGCCGTCCTCTCTGCTTAACACACTGTCTATGTAAGAGTCTGTTACAATAGAATTGCCCACAATCCCCCAGATACAGATATTATATGTCCCACTCCTTAAAATGTAACTGTGTGTATGAAGTCTGTAGTAACATAGTGATGATGTCACTGGGCCAGGTGAATCTGAGGCTCTTCCATCATATTCCAGGTGGTGATGGGGTCAGAGTTCAGGTGGTGATGGGGTCAGAGTTCAGGTGGTGATGGGTGGTGTTGCAGTCTAGTTCCACTGTGGTGCGGATGGGCTGCTGTGATGAGTGGTGCCGGTTTGTTTGGGTGGAGAGGTGTGGCCCTTCAGGCGAACTATGGGCCCCGTCACAGAGCTACGTCACATCAAGGTTGTGGTTCCCCTCTGACTGGGTTGACATGTGAACTATGGGCCCCGTTACATCGAGGTTGTGGTTCCCCTCTGACTGGCTTGACATGGCTCGGCTCTTACTGTTCTGTGACTCAGCCCATCTGAGTCACAGTCTAGTAGGCTGTATTTTGGTCACCGTACATTCTTTGGTCCTAGGGTCAGGGGTCAGAGTCCTGAGGTCAGGGTCCTAGGGTCAGG
>JAGXOD010001396.1:257500-297500 GCA_020368025.1 Brachyhypopomus occidentalis | reverse complement strand
TGAGTATATCTAGGCGTCCATACTGACTGTATCTAATAATATCTTTGCTTAAAGTTTCTTCCTGATTTTAGCCTAAACTAACTAGCTAGAGATTTTGTTCTGAGTAAAACAATGAAGCACTTTTTGTAAGTCACTCTGGATAAGGGCGTCTGCTAAATGCCGTAAATGTAATTGGTCCTTGCGAGGTGTGGGCGTGGCTTCACTCACTCTCTGACAGTTGTCCAGCTGCTTGGTCAGCTCCTCGATGTAATCCCGCTTGGGGGGCAGGTTGCTCCTGAGCAGTGGGTGGGCTGGGGCAGCCTGCTGCTGAATAGCCCCAGGGGCAAAAAGCACAGTGTAAACATACTGACAGTGTAAACATACTGAAACTACAGCATATACTACTGAGAGTGTAAACATACTGAAACTACAGTATATATACTACTGACAGTGTAAACATACTGAAACTACAGTATGTACACTACTGACAGTGTAAACATTCTGAAACTACATACAACCGAGAGTGTAAACATACTGAAACTACAGTCACCCTCAACATACCATGTTAGACTGGCAGTTGAAGAAGGCAGGAACTGAGTATGTGATGTTTCACAGCATTTCAGTTAAGATCATTGTCAGTTTTGCCAATGTGTGGAAGTGTGTGAGCGTGAGGAGTGTGTGAGCATGAGGAGTGTGTGAGCGTGAGGAGTGTGTGAGTGTGAGCAGGAGTGTGTGAGTGTGAGCAGGAGTGTGTGAGCGTGAGCAGTGTGTAAGCGTGAGAAGTGTGTAAGCGTGAGGAGTGTGTGAGTGTGAGCAGGAGTGTGTGAGTGTGAGCAGGAGTGTGTGAGTGTGTGAGTGTGAGCAGGAGTGTGTGAGTACCTCGCGCCTCCTGGTGAGGGTCTCGTAGGTGGAGAAGCGAGGGGAGGTCAGGGTGGGGGAGGCTACAGAACTCATCTTGCGGTTCAGACCAAACATGCTGAAGTCTGAGGTGACTGGAGACATCAGCTCTGGGACCTGAGACACATTCAACACCATCAACCTCTTGGTCAGATTGGTCAGTGCTCAACTAGTAAACTACAGTCCTCAACTAGTAAACTACAGTCCTCAACTACTAAACTACAGTTAACAGTGAACGGTGTTGCGTTGACTAAACTACAGTCCTGTTAACAGTGAACCGTGTTGCGTTGACTAAACTACAGTCCTGTTAACAGTGAACGGTGTTGCGTTGACTAAACTACAGTCCTGTTAACAGTGAACGGTGTTACGTTGACTAAACTACAGTCCTGTTAACAGTGAACGGTGTTGCGTTGACTAAACTACAGTCCTGTTAACAGTGAACGGTGTTGCGTTGACTAAACTACAGTCCTGTTAACAGTGAACTGTGTTACGTTGACTAAACTACAGTCCTGTTAACAGTGAACTGTGTTGCGTTGACTAAACTACAGTCCTGAACTACTAAACTACAGTCCTGTTAACAGTGAACGGTGTTGCGTTGACTAAACTACAGTCCTGTTAACAGTGAACGGTGTTACGTTGACTAAACTACAGTCCTGTTAACAGTGAACTGTGTTGCGTTGACTAAACTACAGTCCTGTTAACAGTGAACTGTGTTACGCGTTGACTAAAGTCCTGTTAACAGTCTGAACTGACTAAACTACAGTCCTGTTAACAGTGAACGGTGTTACGTTGACTAAACTACAGTCCTGTTAACAGTGAACGGTGTTGCGTTGACTAAACTACAGTCCTGTTAACAGTGAACTGTGTTGCGTTGACTAAACTACAGTCCTGTTAACAGTGAACTGTGTTGCGTTGACTAAACTACAGTCCTGGCTGTAATGTCTAAGCTCAAACTGTGACTATGAACGTGTCCATAAAACACGTTATGCATGTTAGTTACAAGGTTACAAGTTGACTAACCACACCGCCACTGTCACCAGAGTGGTGCTGTACACTGGTTGGTTACCTTGAAGTCTGCCATCCTGTTTACAGGGCTGTAGTCAAGGGAGAGGGTTGAGTAGGGGCTGTTGAAGGTTCTGAATGGACTCTCCACGCTGGACGTCTGTGAGGGACACACGTTCCTGTTAGACATGCAGCAGCCCAAATGGACTGGAACACTTATAGTGTATTAAGACCCATATTGCCCACCGTACTGTCCCCTTGTTGTCAGTGTCCCCTCAATAACTCAGTCCCCGCCCCTCATCACTCTAACTGCCCCAGACCTCCAGTTAACCCCACAGACCCCCCTCACCACTCTAACTGCCCCAGACCTCCAGTTAACCCCACAGACCCCCCTCACCACTCTAACTGCCCCAGACCCCCAGTTAACCCCACATACCCCCCTCACCACTCTAACTGCCCCAGACCCCCAGTTAACCCCACATACCCCCCCCTCACCACTCTAACTGCCCCAGACCAGTTCTCTCACCCTGCTGGAACTGCTGTCCCAGTCTCTGGGTGGGAGGGACTCCATTGACTTCCAGTGGCTCAGGGATGTTTTGGCCATGGTTCCGTTGGTATTGGTGGCAGGGCTGTTGGGTCCACCCGGACCACTGGCGCCGTGGCCCTGCAAGTCGGCTAGGAAGACCTGGTATTTGGGGCTGGTCCTGGGGGTGGAGGGCTGCTCCTCAGAGGCAGGGATCTCACGGGTCTCACGGCTCTTCTCTGTGTTCAAACGAAGGTCCTGCAAAAGACACACATAAATGGCCACGTGTGTGTGTGAGTCTGCGGTGTGTGTGTGTGTGAGTGTGCGGTGTGTGTGTAAGTGTCCTGTGTGTGTGTGAGTGTCCTGTGTGTGTGTGTGTTTGTGAGTCTGCGGTGTGTGTGTGAGTGAGTGTGCGGTGTGTGTGTGTGAGTGTCCTGTGTGTGTGAGTGTCCTGTGTGTGTGTGTGAGTCTGCGGTGTGTGTGTTTGTGTGTGTGTGTTTGTGAGTCTGCGGTGTGTGTGTGAGTGAGTGTGCGGTGTGTGTGTGTGAGTCTGCGGTGTGTGTGTGTGTGTGTGAGTCTGCGTGTGTGTGTGAGTCTGCGGTGTGTGTGTGTGTGCGCATGTGTGAGTATGTGGTGTGTGTGAGTCTGCGTGTGTGTGAGTCTGCGGTGTGTGTGTGTGTGTGTGTGTGTGTGTGTGAGTGAGTGGTGTGTGTGTGTGTGTGTGTGTGTGTGTGTGTGTGTGTGTGAGTCTGCGGTGTGTGTGTGTGTGTGTGTGTGTGTGTGTGTGTGTGTGTGTGTGGTGTGTGTGTGTGTGTGTGTGTGTGTGTGTGTGTGTGTGTGTGTGTGTGTGTGTGTGTGTGTGTGTGTGTGTGTGTGTGTGTGTGTGTGTGTGTGTGTGTGTGTGTGTGTGTGTGTGTGTGTGTGTGTGTGTGTGTGTGTGTGTGTGTGTGTGTGTGTGTGTGTGTGTGTGTGTGTGTGTGTGTGTGTGTGTGTGTGTGTGTGTGTGTGTGTGTGTGTGTGTGTGTGTGAGTCTGCGGTGTGTGTGTGTGTGTGTGTGTGTGTGTGTGTGTGTGTGTGTGTGTGTGTGTGTGTGTGTGTGTGTGTGTGTGTGTGTGTGTGAGTGTGTGTGTGTGTGTGTGTGTGTGTGTGTGTGTGTGTGTGTGTGTGTGTGAGTGTGTGTGTGTGTGTGTGTGTGTGTGTGTGTGTGTGTGTGTGTGTGTGTGTGTGTGTGTGTGTGAGTGTGTGTGTGT
The DNA here is from genome assembly GCA_020368025.1 of Brachyhypopomus occidentalis. Taxonomy (NCBI): domain Eukaryota; kingdom Metazoa; phylum Chordata; class Actinopteri; order Gymnotiformes; family Hypopomidae; genus Brachyhypopomus; species Brachyhypopomus occidentalis. The sequence continues at coordinate 293,849 of JAGXOD010001396.1, read as the reverse complement.
GTGTGTGTGTGTGAGTGTGTGTGTGTGTGTGTGTGTGTGTGTGTGTGTGTGTGTGTGTGTGTGTGTGTGTGTGTGTGTGTGTGTGTGTGTGTGTGTGTGTGTGTGTGTGTGTGTGTGTGTGTGTGTGTGTGTGTGTGTGTGTGTGTGTGTGTGTGTGTGTGTGTGTGTGTGTGTGTGTGTGTGTGTGTGTGTGTGTGTGTGTGTGTGTGTGTGTGTGTGTGTGTGTGTGTGTGTGTGTGTGTGTGTGTGTGTGTGTGTGTGTGTGTGTGTGTGTGTGTGTGTGTGTGTGTGTGCTCCCACATGCTCGGGCGCTGCATGCCTGGTTAGGCGACGCGTGTTGGAATCCTGCATAAAACACCCCAAAATGGCCACAGACAGCAGGTCTGAACCAGCCAATCACCTGTCGAGCTGAACGTTAAGGGCTCATGCAGACGGGTCCCATCAGTAGTGAAGCAGCGGCGGTAAGGGCCAAACACTCTGGGTGTTAGTAGCATGCCAGTTAGCCATGGGACCTGGCCGCCACAGAGCTCCGCCCCCACCGTGCCCCCGGTCCCTCCCACATCACCCCCCTGCCCCGCCCCCTTGGCGAGGGCGCAGGGCACTGCAGCACCTACCGCAGCAGGCAGGGCGGCGCTGTCGGGCAGGAGGCCCACGGCCGAGTGTGCTGCTGGAGAGGCTCCGCCCACCTCTCCTGATGGAGGCGTAACGGTCACCGTGGGGACGGCGCTCTGGATGTCACTCGCGTCCTTTACTTGAGTGCTGCTGGAATCTTGACCTTGTTTGACCTCTGCTTCACCTTGGCCTTTGGCCTCAGGGGGCAGGCTGGTGGGAGACTGACTGGGGGAGGGGCCGGAGGAGGGGCCGGGGGAGGAGCCAGGGGAGGGGCGGGGGGAGGCTTGGCCATCACCATTGGAGGAGGAGAACTTGTGGATGAGGTGTTTCACACTTCCTGAGCGTGTCAGATTGGTCGTCCTCACCAACTTCTTACTGCCTCTCTCGTTTCTTTCCTCCGCCACACTGATCTGCCCCTCTACAGTCGTCATGACAACGTGTCCATTTGCAAGTGTGGAGCTATGCAGAGTCTCTTTGCTGTCTGTTCCCTGAGAAACACACCAACCTTCACTATTAACACACACACACTCAGAACCACACACATCACTGCCGACAGCTCATAGCTGGCATTTTTCTGTCGGCTACTTCCGTAACTCCCATGAGGAAACGAACCCAAGCTGTCAGCAGTAAACCACACCAGCACAAATGGCGCCGTTTCAGGAAATGATCCGACTGGCTGGCTGGACTCCCAACCACCTCGTCTGCCACAGTGTCTCAGACGCAACCGGAGGGCCAGACAATCAGAGCCAGGAGCTCTGAGAAGCTCACCCACCTACACCTGCGGCGTCTCCAGTGACACGACACCCGAGACACCGATTACCAACACCGTCATGTCAGGATGAACCGGACATCAGTGAATCACTCTCACAGTGAATCACAGTGAATCACTCTCACAGTGAATCACAGTGAATCACAGTGAATCACTCTCACAGTGAATCACAGTGAATCACTCTCACAGTGAATCACAGTGAATCACTCTCACAGTGAATCACTCTCACAGTGAATCACAGTGAATCACTCTCACAGTGAATCACAGTGAATCACTCTCACAGTGAATCAGAACTGAAGTGAAGTGAGAACTCATAAACACTGTCTACATTTCTAAGTATGAACCTAGCGAAGCATTTAGCTCTACGCGATATAAGCAGCGACTACCATGTGATAAGTAAGTGATTTCATCACGGGTAAATGATGAATATGTCTCACAACGATTCCACAAAATAGACTAAACAACCTGGCAAGAGACAAAGGATTTTAGCTAGAAGGTTTTTAGCTAGAAACAAGAGTTGTGTTATACAATATCTCATTACATAGGACGGGGCTGAAAGCTCCTTAAATGTAACTAGCTAGGTATTTAGACGTAAACTAACGCTTAAAAACCTTTTAAGGCTTAAATACCTAGCTAGCTACATTTAAAAGAGCTTTACTAATTCATTCTGTTCAACGTAATGATAAACTGTTTTTTCAAGCCAGAAACAAGAGTTGTGTTATACAGAGTCCCTGCGTAAAATAATTATAATAAGAAACACTTCCATTGTGTTGTGACTGGATTTCTGAAATGTAGCGTACGCGTCGTCATTTAACACCTGGAGATATGCTAGCAGACTCTTAAACCCTCCTAGTGGCAAAGGGCACCCGAATTATATTAATGTGGCACAGTAAAACTGGCCAGGGTCCAGTGGATTACTGAGATGAGGAAATCAGGGCCTAATCCAGGGACTCTCCCAGCGCTCTTCCCCAGGGAACAGGCACTATGTCTGGGCAAACAGACAAACCGCTCCCCCTGGGCATGGCCCAGTGCTCGTCGCCTGCTGTACATAAGGGCTTTAGAGGCATAATCGCTTAATCTAGACTTCACTGGGATTAATTTCCCCCAGATCCGTGTTCACGCTTGTGATCTGAAGCCCACCAGGATCAAACAGAACATGCGGCGCCACGTCCTGGTGTGTTTTTCACGACAGGAGCCATTAAGATGGGAAAGGTACAGTGTGGCTGCTGAACACACATTTCTTCTGTTGGTGCGCTAAGACCCAAACAATGCAGCCCCGTAGTTGCCAAGTGCATCACCACAGCAACAGCAGCTGCGATGGCTTCAGTGTGGGTGCGGAGGGTGGAGTGGGCGGGCTTTGGTATGCAAATGAGCTGAGGTCACAGAGGCGTGAGAGCGGCTCAGGGTTGCTCCAGACGGCGGGGCTTTAGGGGGCGTTTGCTGGGGCGTCGGTGCCCAGTTGCGGGCTGCTCTGGGTGGGGGAGGAGCTCAGTGGAGACGCCCTGGCTGGCAGCCACGGCGAGCTGGCACTCGCTGAACCCCACTGGGGGCACTGGGGGCACTAACACTACATCTGTCCCATTCTCATGGCACACACACACAACACACACACAGGCAACATACATACATGCACACACACCGACCAGTATGCGCACACACTCCTACACACACAATATGACATATTGCAAACCATTTAAGCCACGTTTCTCTCACACTGCATTGCAGCAGAGAGTGAAAGACACAGACACAAAAGATTGAGATGGTAGGGGTGTGTGTGTGTGTGTGTGTGTGTGTGTGTGTGCGCGCATGTGTGGTGTGTGTGTGTGCACATTAAATGACTAGTGTGGTGACATATGGTGCGGAATGTACCATGCGCACTGACCTACATGTCCTCATGTCCTATACCTACATGTCCTACATGTCCTCAATCCTGTGCACCATCCTTACACTGCATGCATTTGTATGTATGAGGCATGTGTATGTCTGTGTATGTGTGGGTGCGTGCGTGCGTGCGTGAGTGTGTGTTTCTATATGTGTGTGTGTGCACATGCGAGTGTGTGTTTGTGTATGAGTGTGTGTCCATGTGTGTGGAATTTACTGTTCACCATCCCCATTCCAAAACACAGCAAGTGACCCTAAAGCAGAGTGGGGGCCTCCTGTCCCGTTTATAACAGTATTAAAGGTGCTGTCAGGATTAAAGGTGCTGTCAGGATTAAAGGTGCTGTCAGTATTAAAGGTGCTGTCAGTATTAAAGGTGCTGTCAGGATTAAAGGTGCTGTCAGTATTAAAGGTGCTGTCAGTATTAAAGGTGCTGTCAGGATTAAAGGTGCTGTCAGTATTAAAGGTGCTGTCAGGATTAAAGGTGCTGTCAGGATTAAAGGTGCTGTCAGGATTAAAGGTGCTGTCAGTATTAAAGGTGCTGTCAGGATTAAAGGTGCTGTCAGGATTAAAGGTGCTGTCAGTATTAAAGGTGCTGTCAGGATTAAAGGTGCTGTCAGGATTAAAGGTGCTGTCAGGACCGTCTATTTGTAGTTCAATGTTTGTAACACTACATTTCTGCGTAAAAGGTTTTACGGGATCCTAATGGGGTGCTAACGGTGTCCTACGTCGAGTAAACATTATCATGACACACGTGAAGGTCACACGTGTGCTGGAGGGGATGCAAAAGCCCAGAATGAGAGGGCGAGTGTTGGTAGGACACGTGTCTCCACCTACTGGTTGCGAGTGGAAGTGTAATAGCATCATGTAATAGTTACCATGGTAGTATCCAAATTACTCTTCTCTGGCATCCCGTTGGTCAGTTTGCTGGTAAGGTGGTTGAGTTGCGCGTTCTCCTGCCTGTACCTGGCCACGTCCTCTCCGAGCATGCTCAACAGGGTGACGAGTGCCTGCTCACGAAACCGCAGCTGTTCGATGTGGTCCGCTTCACCCACAATGCACCTTGGCAGCTCACGTTTGTGCCCTGAGAAGAGCTGTCAGTCAGGAACAGGATCAGCACCTGGGCTGTGTGCGTCACCAACACCACGAAGGGGCTTCGTCCAGGAAAAAAGGCCGTTAAAGATTTTAAAGCTGCTTATAAGGGACTTTGGAAAGACTTAGTGATGTCAGGAACAAATCTGTGAGCCCCACTGTGGCTCACACTGAGCTCATTTATCCTTGAAGGACATTCATACTGGATAAGGCCAGTGGACTTACGAAGCACGTCTCCACGTCGGTGGGCGTCTGGAGTTTCGTCTTAACCTGCACACGCTCTGTGAGGAGAGTCTGCTGCACCCGCACGCACCTTAACCTAAAAGACACACCAAAGGACGTTCCAGGCTGGAGGAAACACACGAGTGCACACGGCTGCCTTCCTGCACAGCACTGTGTGCCAGCTGTTCAGTTCAGGTAACACGAGGCTATGCTAACGCTAACGCTAAACAGCTTTGACATGTAACACAAATAAGAAACGATATGCTTAGCTGCCTGGTGACTCTTATGATTCACTCATGATGTCTCCACTAGAGGGAGCTGTACAGTCATCTGCTATTTGGCTCACTCAAACATGTTCTCAGGTCAGATTTTTAAGTCACCGTGTGTCTTTATTTAGGAGAGCGAGAGAAACAGCTCTCTCTCACACCCCTCCCTCCCTCCCTCTCTCTCTCCCTCCCTCTCTCTCTCCGTGTTTCTTTCTCACAGTCATCCGACACACTTCCGCTGTTGTACAAACAGAGGACAGCCAGGTGACACTCCGAGCTGGACAACATTTTACACAAGCTTCAAAAAATATTTGTTCTATTAATGTTAAACATTGAGAAAAGGAGAGTGAGAGAGGTGAAGGGGGGGGAGGGGGGGAGGAGATGCTCGATGCTTGGGTGGAGAGGGGGCGGTGCCTTGATTTGGAGGGGGCGGTGCTTGAGTGGGGAGGGGGCGGTGCTAGGGTGGACAGCATCCCTGAGGACATCGGCCTGCATTCCATTCTTTATTCACACACACACACACACACACACACATTCAAGTGATTGACACATGCGTCAGGAAATGGGACAGCCCATCACTAACCTGTGTGAAAGACCCAAATTTCAGTTAAGGGTGTGGCTTTGTGAGTTGCGATTGACTCTTTCATTAAGATGTTTTGTCTCTGAGATGTTTGTACTTCTGCACACCTGGTTTATAATTGCTGTATGCGAGAAACATGACTGACACAACTGTTACATAAAGACAAATCCCATGTTTAATTAGATCTAATTTATGAGGAGGAATCAGGTAGAAACGAAAGTGATGAGAAGACCCATAATTTCAGCAGCTGGGCAGGACTTGGTGAGCAGTGTGGATGACAACGTCCTGAGAAGAATCCTACAGAAGGAACTGCAGCTCATCAGTAGGGCTAAATCCCCCCAAACTGGGTCTGGTGGTTAGGGAACATGGCTTGTGACTAGAGGGTCTTGGGTTCGATCCCCAGGCCCCATGACTGAGGTGCCCTTGAGCGAAGCACTTAACCCCAACTGCTCCCTGGGTGTTGGGCTGGGGCACGAGTGTGTGTGTGTGTGTGTGTGTGTGTGTGTGTGTGTACCACAGCACCCTAGTGATCACTAGTGTGTGTTCTCACTGCACAGATGGCTAAATGTGGAGGACAAATTTCCGAAAATCACAATTGACAAATGTGGCAAAAAGCAACTTAATTCAGTAGAGAAACGAAACAAATCTAGAAGTGAAACTGTTGATCAGAATGAAACTATCTCTCACGACACCGTCTCCTCATCACATTACCATCCAAGCTAAACAATTCCCAGTCAGGTTTCAACCTGAGTAAGTTCTGTCATAACCCCCAGACTAAATCTGGCCTGAATTCTCAATCTCTAAAATCTCTAAATCATTAATCCTGTTCGAACACAAAAGAGAAGCCCGGGGTGATGAATGAAGCAGCATTTGGCAGCGCAAAGTGTTTAAATCAACAACAGGTTTACAGAAAAACTGCGACACGCCCTGCTGATGTATCGCGCTGATATCAGGACATGCTGACACTCGCCGCGTGCTCCCTGCCCAGAGGACACTGGGGAGTTCTCAGGAATAAAGGAGCTCAGCGTAGCGGCTGTGGCGGCTAGCGGCTAGTGGCTAGCGGCTACCTCGGCGTGAGCGCAGGTCACAAACGCTACCAAACAACACAACAAAAAAATGACAATCGTCTTTGAGAGCACGAGTGATGATGTCATCTGCTTATTGTATACAGTAAACAGGGGTGGGGCCATATGCAAATACGTTTCATATGCAAATTACGCTTCTGTGGACACCATGAAATTTGGTGAGCAGCCAAATCTGTGATCTGTTCAAAGCTCTGTGCACATGTCCATGTCCAAAACCACCACTAGGTACTAGCCAATCGTGTCTGGCCAACTGGAGCTTCTGTCAGGTGCCTGTTCATGCACCACAATACCAGTGGAAAGTCACAACAGAGAACATTTGAGCTGGGTGGATGGCTAACAACTCAACACCTCAAAAGGTGTGTGTGTGTGTACACAACACACACACACAAGTCTCCACCCTTGCTCTCGGTCTCCTGCACCCCTCCACGCACACACACGCACACACACACACACAGTTAAGCTTCATGTCACAACAGGATCAGGACTTCAGACCTACTTGCACTTTCACTCTGACTGTTTTGCAGAGGTGGGACAGTTCCACCTGCTACCCCCGGTTCACCAGGTTCAGGCCTGGACTGTCTTAGCCCCTCCCCCACGGTTCACCAGGTTCTGGCCTGGACTGTCTTAGCCCCTCCCCCACGGTTCACCAGGCTCAGGCCTGGACTGTCTTAGCCCCTCCCCCACGGTTCACCAGGTTCTGGCCTGGACTGTCTCAGCCCCTCCCCCACAGATCACCAGGTTCTGGACTGGACAGTCTTAGCCCCTCCCCCACGGTACCTTTGTGTGATTCCACAGGTGGTGTGGTGGTTAGGGAACCGATCTTGTGACCAGAGGGTCGTGGGTTCGATTCCCAGGCCAGAGGCCATGACTGAGGTGCCCTTGAGCAAGGCACAAGGCACCTAACCCCAACTGCTCGCCGGGCGCCGGGCTAGGGCTGCCCACCGCTCTGGGCACGTGTGCACCACAGCCCCCTAGTTATCACTAGTGTGTGTGTCTGAGTGTTTTGACTGCACAGATGGGTAAAATGCGGAGGACAAATGTCGATTGGGGTGAAAATCACAAATGTGGCCATCTTAAATCTTAAATTCTCTTAAATCTTAATGACCTCCAGCACAGCTACAGTGTGCAGGAGCGCATCAGTAAAATGCACCAATGAGAAGGTTGTGTCTCCTGAAGTGGCCAGTGAGATGTAGGTGTGGTTTAAAAAGGTCGCAGCTCTGCACACAGTAATGAGTGAAGGCTGATGATGTGAACTCTTACACACGTCTGCAGGGCATGTTTCCTGTGCGTTCTCAAACTTGTGTGAAAAGCTGAATCCATTTAACGGCTTTGCATTTTTGGTTAATAGGAAGGAAGCAACGTTCTCTAGGCGTGGAACACCATGTCAGTTACAGCGCAGGACAACATCCACAGTTACAGCGCACGGCAACATCCACAGTTACAGCGCAGGACAACATCCACAGTTACAGGGTTACAGCGCAACATCCACAGTTCCAGCGCAAGACAACATCCACAGTTACAGCGCACGGCAACATCCACAGTTACAGCGCAGGACAACATCCACAGTTACAGCGCAGGACAACATCCACAGTTACAGCGCAGGACAACATCCACAGTTACAGCGCAGGACAACATCCACAGTTACAGCGCACGGCAACATCCACAGTTACAGCGCAGGACAACATCCACAGTTACAGCGCAGGACAACATCCACAGTTACAGCGCAGGACAACATCCACAGTTACAGCGCACGGCAACATCCACAGTTACAGCGCACGGCAACATCCACAGTTACAGCGCAGGACAACATCCACAGTTACAGCGCACGGCAACATCCACAGTTACAGCGCTGGCCAACATCCACAGTTACAGGACGTTACAGCGACAACATCCACAGTTACAGCGCGGGACAACATCCACAGTTACAGCGCAGGACAACATCCACAGTTACAACACACGGCAACATCCACAGTTACAACGCACGGCAACATCAACAGTTACAGCGCAGGACAACATCCACAGTTACAGCGCACAACATCCACAGTTACAGCGCACGGCAACATCCACAGTTACAGCGCACGGCAACATCCACAGTTACAGCGCACGGCAACATCCACAGTTACAGCGCAGGACAACATCCACAGTTACAGCGCAGGACAACATCCACAGTTACAGCGCACGGCAACATCCACAGTTACAGCGCACGGCAACATCCACAGTTACAGCGCACGGCAACATCCACAGTTACAGCGCAGGACAACATCCACAGTTACAGCGCACGGCAACATCCACAGTTACAGCGCACGGCAACATCCACAGTTACAGCGCACGGCAACATCCACAGTTACAGCGCACGGCAACATCCACAGTTACAGCGCAGGACAACATCCATCCACAGTTACAGCGCACGGCAACATCCACAGTTACAGCGCACGGCAACATCCACAGTTACAGCGCAACATCCACAGTTACAGCGCACGACAACATCCACAGTTACAGCGCACGACAACATCCACAGTTACAGCGCACGACAACATCCACAGTTACAGCGCACGGCAACATCCACAGTTACAGCGCACGACAACATCCACAGTTACAGCGCAGGACAACATCCACAGTTACAACGCACGGCAACATCCACAGTTACAGCGATGTCACTTTTAAGGAAATCAACAGTAAGACGAATGCTTGACCTGTGTGTGTATGTGTGTGTACATGTGTGTATGTGTATGCTCATATGCTCTTACTGTTGTTTGACAGTCTGAGCTGAGACTGCGTGATCAGACTCCACAACACTGCGTGATCAGACTCCACAACACTGCGTGATCAGACTCCACAACACACACCACTGTTCTTCTCTGCAAACGTCTACCAGGAGACCAGGGACACACATGGTTACACAGTGCCAAAGAGTGTGTGTGTGTGTGTTGCCTTTTAAACAAACTGATGCTCATGTAATTTATTCACAACATATTCACTACAAAACACTGTTTAAATAAATATTTGTAATATTTCAGTAGTAGTATTTCACATTTTTCAAACTCGTCAGCAAATGTCTTACATCGATCTGGACAGTTCAGTGTGTTTATGAAAATTTGCCCTTATTATTCTGAACAATCGAAGTTGAATGCCCTGGCACAAACCCCTCCCCCTGACACAAACCCCTCCCCCTGACACAAACCCCTCCCCCTGGTGCTCATGCTCATTCACATGAAGGTTCTCTTCAAGCAGCCTAGCAAGGCACTGTGGGAAACAGGAAGTGATACAGACTGACAGGAATGTGGGGAGCACTGCCCCAGGGCACTGTGGGAAACAGGAAGTGATTACAGACAGATGCCCCAGAATTAGGGTTTCAGTCAAAACAAACCCCATTTTGGAATTTCCAGAAGTGACTCTGACATACAAGTTGTAAACCCCAAAGAATAGGCACACGTTTCGGTCGAGGGGCAGCTGGTCCCAGCAGCTCAAACACCGTTTCTGGACCAACACAAACACGTGAACTATGATTTCAGAGCACAGAATCACAGATCAAAAACTGCGTTTAACACTAACGTTTACACAAACGGTGAGAACGAGATCACGGTTGAACACAGAAGACAACAGAGGAACAGCCTACGGCATGAAGGACCTACACACACACACACACACACACACACACACACACACACACAGTAACCCAGTAAGTCTGCGTGACCCGACAGTCCCACATCAGCTTTGCCTCCCATGTCTGCACATGAGAACTATTAATCCTGCACACACTGAAGGTCCCGATGTGTCCTGCCCTTCGCTGCCCCCGGCAACATGCCGGTCGCCCCTCGGCTTTTCAGCAGGTGCAGGTTGTGGCAGGATCAGGATCCCTTCAGGTTCAGGATCCCTTCAGGTTCAGGATCCCTTCAGGTTCAGGATTCCCATCTTACTTACCCGCTGGAAACCAGAGGAATAAATGCAGCCACTCGTGTTGGGGTAAAACAGAAGATTCAAGGGGTCTGTGGGTGCAAATGTGACCTTCACAATCCAGCACTGTGTGTGTGTGTGTGTGTGTGTGTGTGTGTGTGTGCTTGATTGATAATTTACCACTCCCACCCCCCTGGAGAGTTAACAGGAGGAGCGACAAGATTAAAGGATTCTTTAAAAGTTACTGTTTACTGTGTGTGTGTGCATGTGTGTGTCTGTGTGTGTGTGTGTGTGTGTGTGTGTTTGATCAGCCTCACATAGTAGTTGTTCTCTAATGTCCCTGGAATTTAGGTGTGAAAAGCACGAATGTTTAAATGATACCAGAGTGAACGTTTAAAGTGTGAAACATCTCTTGCCATTACGGTTGCCATTAAAACATTATCATTACTCTAGTATGTGAACTAATCATGCTGAGTACACATGGATGAACACACACACATACACACACAACAGACTAATGGGATCATTCACCAGAACATCCTGAAGCTCATTCAGCTATAGGTTAGGGTTAGGTTGGGGTTAGGTTGGGGTTAAGGGTTAGGGTTGGGGTTAAGGGTTAGGGTTGGGGTTGGGGTTAAGGGTTAGGGTTGGGGTTAAGGGTTAGGGTTAAGGGTTAGGTTGGGGTTAAAGGTTAGGGTTGGGGTTAGGTTGGGGTTAAAGGTTAGGGTTGGGGTTAGGGTTAGGGTGGGGTTAAGGGTTAGGGTTAGGTTGGGGTTAAGGGTTAGGGTTAAGGGTTGGGGTTAGGTTGGGATTAAGGGTTAGGGTTGGGGTTAGGGTTAAGGGTTAGGATTGGGGTACCATCCTACTGGACCTGGACACGCCTGCACCTGCAAACGCCACACACACGTCTGGACCTGGACACGCCACACACACGTCTGCAGCTGCACACACATGTCTGCACCTGCACACACACACGTCTGCACCTGCACACACACACGTCTGCACCTGCACACACACACACACACGTCTGCACCTGCACACACACACACACACGTCTGCACCTGCACACACACACACGTCTGCACCTGCACACACACACACGTCTGGCCCTGCAGGCCGTCCTGGTCCCTGGATCACCCAACTGAGGCGGGTCAGGTGAATTCAGCAAGACGGTCATGTGTGTTGTGACGGGCAGACACGAACACGCTACATTCCCATGATCCAGGACCAGTTTGTAGCTTTTCAGATTGTAATGAACACAGTCACAGGGCAACAGGGGAAATGACCCCAGATCAGCTGTCTTGTTCAGAAACTCGATATGTACTGGTATACCTGCATAGCAGGTTCATGCATCCAAACGTGGCCGTGTGACCGTGGCTGTTGGCATGTAAGTGAAATGCATTCTGGGTGTGAGAGGGTGTGAGGCCTGCTCAGTCACGGTGGCTGAGAGCCAAAACACACCTGTCCAACGGGCAGGGTGTGTGTGTGTACACGTGTGTGTGTGTGTACACAGAGTAGCTGAGGGGTGATTAAGAAAGTGAAGCAGGGAGAGAACAAGAGAGCGACAAAGTGAATGAGAAAGAAGAGGGGAGGAGTGAGAGAGAGGAGGTTTGAGAGGGGAGGAGTGAGAGAGAGAGAGAGAGAGAGAGAACAGAGAGGGAGAGAGAAAGGAGGATTGAGAGAGAGGAGGAGTGAGAGAGATAGAGGGAGACAGAGGGGAGGACTGTGAGAGAGACAGAGGGGAGGATTGAGAGAGAGAGAGAGAGAGAGGGGAGGATTGAGAGAGAGATCAGTAGAGGGGGGAGGAGTGGACCCACTACTGTACCAGCCCTGTTCTTTTCACTGGTCCTCCGCCCTCAGAACGAGGTGAAGGGTTCGTGGTTGTGTACACAGACTCCACTGCTCCTGCACGCTACACACAGCTCAGGGGGGCGAGCGTGAGCTCCGCCTACTCCCCATCAGGGACTGGGTTATGGGACACGGGCCTGCTTTATGGCACTGGAACAGGACTTTTTACCCAGAATCCTAGAGCTTTTATTACACTGTCTGTCCTCTGTGAGTCAGCGCAGGCCTGTCAAGGGATTCCTTGCGAAAAACATTCTTTTGCATATTTAATCACACACTGGAAATCTGTGATAACATTAAGATCTTATCCACAAAAACAACACCATCGATTTCCTTCACTACCTTAAATCAGACCTTAGCACACTGGGTTGTGTCTGGCTACCACCAGAAAGAGCTCCACCGTAACCAGAACTTTACTGCTAGCCCTCATAGTCCTCCTCGTCTGATTAAATGTCTTTTGATATCTGCAGACGGGTGAGCATCTCCTGGAGTATGACTCATTAGTGTGTGTCCTCAGACACAGGTCAGCGAGTGAGACTTTCTCTTAACTCTCCCAGGAGCTCATGTCGGTGATGGTGAAGTCCTCAGGGAACAGAAGCTAGCCTTCTCTGACTGCTGCCATCTTTATCACGGGGTTCAGTGAGCAAATCAGACTGGGAGCAAAGAGCCACCGTTCCTGCTCCATACTGCTCCATCCGCCTCACGGTCACTCGTGGTGGACAGCGTCTCAGCCAAGAGACACTCACTCTGGTCCTGAATTGTCAACACTTGCTGGTTGGTTTGAGAACATCACAAACATCAAGGAATCCAGGTGTAGAACTGAAGTCCACAGCTGGGAACGATCAGCCTGGTCTTGATTAGGCAGGCCGACATCCTGAAAGGCTTCAGAACGGGAATGGGATCCTGCTGTTCCAGGTTCTGACCCGGCCCATTATCCTTCATTACTGGCTAATTTGATTGGATGATTACACGGTGATAGCTTTAGCTCCTCAGGCTAATGCAGATGTAAACATATGATGTTGGTAAAAACATCAGGAAAGCTCATCCACTGATCTGAAACCAGTTTTGCTTTTTGGTCCAGTTGCGATTCCACTGTAAGTTGAGATTGATTCTCTGTGGAAATTCCTAGACTGGTGTTAAATGTGAAGTCACATGACACGTCTGATCAGTCATGATATGTCATGTGAGTGGAAGTAAGTGCTGGGAGACTCACCCAGACTTCCCATCATCCCTTTTATTCCTCAAGTGACCCAGGTTTCCTGCAGAGCTGGAGTGCTAACCGTAACCTAGCCTAACCCTAACCTAGCCTATCCCTTACCCTAGCCTAACCCTAACCTAGCCTAACCCTTACCCTAGCCTAACCCTTACCCTAGCCTAACCCTTACCCTAGCCTAACCCTAACCACACCTGTTGGACGTTCCCGCCACTGTGCTGGTAGAGACGCCAGCAAAGGAGGTCCTTGGTCGAGGGGGTCCAGGAGGACTGTCAGCATCATGGTGTCAACACCAGCTACAGGCTCCATGTCGCCATGACAGCCATCAGTAGAGTCACTTCAACTTCCCCTTATCTCCCAGCCTTTGGGTCTGGCTGCAACTTTGACTGATCTGACTGACTGATTGGTGAACCACCCAAACACGGTCATTGTTTTCTAAAAAAAAGATCATCATTTGCAGCCATTACATCAACCAAACCAACTCGTCTGTAACCACAAACGAGTGTCTCACATCTGCTTTTTGGGATGTTTGCCAACTCCTGCTTGCAGAACTCCACCAGTTGAGAGGTTGGAGGAACATCTGACATGTACCGTCCGCTTCAGACTTGGACTGGGCCGATCCAGAGTGTAAATCTTCTTCTCTTAAGCCGTTCCTTGGTAGTTCTGCTGTGTTGACTTTTCTCCAAAACATGGCGCCTGTGATTGTGGCCAAATAATTCCATTTTGGACTCATCTGCCCAGAGAATGGACTTACAGAAAGCCTCTGGCTGGTCCAAGTGCTCTCTGGCACTTGAGGACCATAAACCTGACATTTCATACACAAAAACCGGTGATGATAAAATAAGATAATTATGGTAAACCAACAGAAAAATCTAAACTACTCAAGGAGTTCATAAACTTTCAAGCAGCACTGTATATAATAAATAAATATTTTGTTCATGTTTGGTAGCAAACAAAGTCCATCTACCCTGTAAATCTCCAAACCCTGGTAGTTCAGGATTTGTTGAAGTACTGAAGCAAACTATTGCTTTAGCAGCAATACATTCTACAAACATTCAAATTAAATTGTAAAGAGTCCTGCCAAATTATGATGGCTAGAATCAAGACTGCATGTGCCTTATAAAAGTGCTGACAGTGGCATGGTGCAATTAGAACACACTTCAATTCTGATTGGCTACCGTCCAAAACCCTGCACAATCATTGGCCAAGGGCTCTTCTGTTACGTGTCCTTGTTGCTATGACGATATGACACATTCCAGCAGAATCCAGTCTAAGAGTCACTCCTCCCGAATGGATTCGAGAACATGTCCTGAGCACTGTTGCTAGGAGAATCGAGACACCAGTGTCTAGTTCATGATTGCACTCTTAAGAATGGTCTCTTCTCCCTGAAGGAGGCCACAATCATGCAATCATGCATTTATAATTCATCAATGTACCTACAGTCAGTGCAAACATTCATATGCTCTTTCAGATTCAGAGTTATGTAGAACTTTCAGTGATGGGGGGCACGTGGGTATGTGTGTGTATACATATAAATATACACCCACTTGGGAATAATGGCAAACTGACCAAGCAGAATGGTTTAGTGAAATGGGGCCAGAGGAACGTCAACGGTCTGAATGCTTCTCGTCAACAGACTGGTGTGAAGCCTGAAGACTGCCTGATCAAGACTGCCTGATCAAGACCGCATGACGGCAGGTTCACCCACATTGCTGCCCTGACAGATTCTTGCTGTGAAGTGACTGAGTATGAAAGAGCAGATCCAGTACTAGAGTCGAGAGCAAACTGCCTCAAGGTGCAGCCCTGCCTCAGAGCCAAACCCTGCCTGGGGCAACCACAGAGAGGTCCAAGGTCAGGCGTGCCCTTAAAAACATTCCTTACAGCATTGGGGCGTGTGAATCAGTTCCACTTTGGCCACATTCAACACAGATAAGATATAAGTCATAAAAAACTAAAACTGCTGTTTTTATAGGTAAGGACAGTATAGTTTTCTTGACTTAAAAAAAGTCTGTAATAAGGAGGCCTTACACATGAACCTGCCCTGTTGCTGCTTAACCCTAAACCTAACCCTAACCCTTACACATGAACCTGCCCTGTTGCTGCTTAACCCTAAGCCTAACCCTAACCCTAAACCGAACCCGAACCCTTACACATGAACCTGCCCTGTTGCTGCTTAGTCTCCTCAGACAGAAAAAGTGTAGCCCATGTGTAGCCTTGGAGCACCACAGCTGACAACCATCAGCTGGTCAGTCCAAAGCCGTTTGTTGACATCGTGAAGGACTTCAGAACTGGAACACGCCGCTCCTTGGTTCTGACCTGGCCCATTATCCCTCGTTATGGGCTTGTTTCTGATTGGATGATTATCCAGCAATGGCTTTGGTTCCAGCTAGTGCAGATGCAAGCATGTCTGAAATTGCAGGCTGACCTGAAATCATCTTCTCTTTCAGGACTATGGTCAGGATGTGGGAGGGTTCTACATCAAACACCTGAAGCTACATGGTTATTCCACATTTTTGGGCAGCTTACATCCAGCACAAACAACATCTGGATACTCATTTCAGTACGGAATGTCACCAAGAGTTTGCTGAAAGACGTGATGTAGACAGAGATATTGGTCTCAAACAGCCAATGCTGAATATTCTTATATGCATATTCCACTCCACCTCTCACAAAACACTCAGAGCCATACTCACAGGGATGAGAGAAATGGAAATATGTAGCAAGATTTGGCCCTGCCTAAACCACGCCTAAAACAGACTCTTCAGGTTGAGATTCTGACCTGGAATTCACTTTCTTACCAAATAAGGACAGAGTGTGAGACACAGTTGAGTCGACGCAGTGGAATTTCCCATAGTCAAAGTAAAGTGTTTACTCAATATGGTTACCACATCCACATCACCATGACTGTAATCGACGAACAGCAGTCGTGTCAACTTCTCATTCCCAAAGTCATTACATGAATTTTAAATGTTAGCGTCAGCCTTTAGGACATTGTTTGTGCTTATGAAGCCATGTAAGGCACTAATAACAACAACAGCAATAATAATAGCCCTTACTGTTATGGTATTTAACTGCCACTTGGCTAGAGGCTATCGTGAGCCCAGTTAATATCAACATTCACTTAATTCTCAACAGCAGCCGGCTGGCCTCTCTCTGAAGATAGCACAGGGCGCTAGTCCACTCTCCCAGAGACAGAGGCCCCACGGCGAACCGCAAAAGAAATGCACCAGGTCCTCCAGGGAACCCAAAAGGGCACACGAGTGTCTTCCCATGCTAACGAGCAAATAGCAATGCAGAAGACGGAATTCTGGAGTGACCGACAGCTAACTGGCCTTAGAGCGCAGAGTGTGGGCTGGCCCATGGACCTGGGAATGCTGGGAATCTTTTGGTGTCTGTGAAGAATGAGATGGCGAAAGACAGACGAGGCGTCGACCGTCCAGTAACCATCACTGTGAACAGTATAATGCTGCACTTGGACGGAAACTATGCTAGCAATGCTGGGAATAGTGAAAACATGCATATTAACTCATGCTACCCATGTCACGCCATTTACTGTTAGCCATGTTGACATTTGGACGGAAGTAGTGACAAGTTTCCAGCAGGAAAGAACCAACAGTGCCAGTTTGAGCTTTCCCATTAATTATGACACGCAAATCAAGAAATTGTGCTCATTCTGCTGAATCTATGGATGAATAAACCGATACTTGCATTTACTGCCGGGAGGCTCATGTATGCTCTGCCTCACAATAAAGAAACAAAGATGTTTCATGATAGCGTTTCGATATGTAGTATATAGCATAAATGTTAGCGTTTTGATATGTAGTATATAAATGTAAGCATTTGGATATGTAGTATATAGAGTAAATGCTAGCATTTGGATATGTAGTATATAAATGTTAGCGATTGGATATGTATTATATAGAGTAAATGCTAGTGACTGGATATGTATTATATAGGGTAAATGCTAGCATTTGGATATGTAGTATATAAAAGTTAGCATTTGGATATGTAGTATATAAATGTTAGCGATTGGATATGTATTATATAGGGTAAATGCTAGCACTTGGATATGTAGTATATAAATGCTAGCATTTGGATATGTAGTATATAAATGCTAGCATTTGGATATGTTGTATATAGAGTAAATGCTAGTGACTGGATATGTATTATATAGGGTAAATGCTAGCATTTGGATATGTAGTATATAAATGCTAGCATTCGGATATGTAGTATATAAATGTTAGCGATTGGATATGTTGTATATAGAGTAAATGCTAGCGATTGGATTTGTATTATATGGAGTAAATGCTAGCGTTTGGATATGTACCGTAAATGCTAGCGTTTGGATATGTAGTATATAAATGCTAGCGTTTGGATATGTACCGTAAATGCTGGCGTTTGGATATGTACCGTAAATGCTGGCGTTTGGATATGTAGTATATAAATGCTGGCGTTTGGATATGTACCGTAAATGCTAGCGTTTGGATATGTACCGTAAATGCTAGCGTTTGGATATGTACCGTAAATGGTAGCGTTTGGATATGTACCGTAAATGCTAGCGTTTGGATATGTAGTATATAAATGCTAGCGTTTGGATATGTAGTATATAAATGCTAGCGTTTGGATATGTACCGTAAATGCTAGCGTTTGGATATGTAGTATATAAATGCTAGCGTTTGGATATGTACCGTAAATGCTATCGGTCTGAAAGATCATGGTGCACACAAGTGAAATGCCTCTAATTTGCTTCCTATGTAGAATATTTTATCTTCAAAATATTGGAGTTGCACTACTTCAGAAGGCCTCTTCTGAATGTTTGGTGATAGGCTACATACACAAGACATGCTATACTTGCAAAGGGGATACACCTGCAAAGGGGATACACCTGCAACTGTAATCAGATTTGGAACGATCTAATGTGTCTCACTTCAGGTTGATGTGCACGCGGTCATAGAGAAACCATATGCTTCTGTTTTTTTGGTGAATATCCATGTTTTACTTCTGTGTGTAAGAGTTCCAGGTATGGTGAGACCTTCATGGCGAGTAGTACCAGAAGCAGCTTTTCTGCCTCGGCCGTGTCCAACATTCCAGCTATACCTGTGCTGCAGGGTTCTGCCTCGGGATATGTGCTCACGACGGGAGATGGCATCACACAGGCGTAGCTGTGTTTGAACTGCTTTCTGAAAGACTTACAACACGACAACACGTTCACCGCACGCCACGACAGGACACCGCGCGCCACGACAGGACACCGCACGCCACGACAGGACACCGCACGCCACGACAGGACACCGCACGCCAAGACAGGACACCGCACGCCAAGACAGGACACGAGTGGGCAGAAAGTCACTATAGCTGCATTTTTACAGCATTTGTAAAGGAAACGTTTTGTTTGAGCTGTAAAACAGGTTCATTTGTTTAGTTGTTCTATAAATATTGTGTTGTCATATCTATAAATATTATGTTGTTCATTTTTCTCGTGGCAAATACAGCTCAGAACTGTACCTGCTCAGTCTATAGTCCAGAAAACGATCTGTGATTACTACAGTACTGTGTGTGGTTAAAATGTGATCGATGTGCAGTTTCGCTTTAAAGACTTATCTGGTCATGAACGTAATCTGGGAATGACTGCGTCTGCTTTTAAATGGATTACTGAATGGGATTCGTACAGGGCAGAAACACTCACTGCATTAAATCCATACCTTGAATATGACTCACGCCTTTGCAATAACAGTCACCATAGCTACAGTCGCCATAGCTACATGCTGGAAATCATGCAAGTGTATCCTGGCTGTTAGGGAGAAAACATGAGAAAGCTTTTATTTTTCCAGCAAGACCTGCAGACACACATCACTGTGCTATGAGCTTTTAACTGTTGAAAGGGAGAGTGTGTTAACCCACCTAAACCCTTAGCGCTCACCTAAACCCTTAGCACTCACCTAAACCCTTAGCGCCCACCTAAACCCTTAGCGCCCACCTAAACCCTATCATTCACTTGGACCATGGGGGGACCAGGGGGTTCTGGGTTGACCCAGGCAGGGGTTGTCCCTGGTGCAGAAGGGTATGGGGTATATGCAGAAGTATCCGGTAGAAGGACGCAGAAGACAGGAGAGTTTCGGTCCACGGGTTTGTCCAGGATTGTCCAGGATTGTACGCATTTACAAATGATGCAAAACAAGAGTTTAATAAGGTGGGTTAAAACCACCAAACCAAAACATCAGCCCGTGTGTAAGGATGAGCAAACACTTTGGAACAACAGATCCATCCATAAATCATTCAATACCAGCCGATTCACAATGAGCTCCTTTGACAACCCTGCCCTGGTGTTTCCTTGGTGACGTTGGGGAAAAAACAACAGCAAAGTGTCTCCTGGGGAGACGAGGGGGGGGGGGTGTGTCTCAGGTCAGCTGACCCATCAGCTAGACATGTTTCCACATACTGTTGGACTGACTCTCACTGTCCTTAGAGTTCCGCCACATAGCTGATGTAAAAATAATGCTGGCATTACAAAGGATTTGGTGTGGTGCACACACACACACACACACACACACACACACACACACACACACACGCACACACACACAAAAAGGCTATTATAGATGTCAAGTGCTTGTATACGTAAAATCACAATAACACTCAACCAGTGCGCACTCTTACTGTCATTTTTAATTTAACTGTAATTTAAATGAATTCCCAATGTAATTTAACTGTAAATGACCTGTATTCCCATTATAATTGAACTGTAATTAACTTCAATTTAACTGGATGTAATTGGATACCAAATGTAATTTAACTGTATACCCAATCTAATTTAACTGTAAATTATACACAGCATAATTTAACTGTAGTTTAACTCTCATCCACTGGTTTACAACAGCACTGCTCAATAAAATAACCTTAAACATCACATACACACACACACACAGTTACATACTTACCAAGAATCCCACAGTCACGCATGCTGCAAAGCTTCACACACACACACACACACACAAACACAAACACCCACACACACACACACAGCTGGCTCCACACTTATCAAGAATCTCAGTGTTCTAACTGAAGGGATTCTGAAGGCATTCTCACGGTGAGAAGATGGCTAAACACACACACCCTGCCTGACACACCGCCTCACACACCCTGCCACACACACCCCGCCTCACACACACCCCGCCACACACACACAGCGCCTAACACACACAGCGCCTAACACACACAGCGCCTCACACACAGCGCCTCACACACACACATACAGCGCCTCACACACACACACAGCGCCTCACACACCCTGACTGGTGGGACTGTCTCCACACTGCGGGACGAGCTGCCTCTGCTCTCTGGTCGGCCAAAACAAAGGAGGCACACCCAGGCTTATGAAGGCGCACTGAACACTGAACAGAAAGGCGCAGAGTCGCCGCCCAGTGAGCGCCCCCTGCTCTGGTGAGTGGCCTTGTGCTACAGGCATGCGCGCGACAGCAAAAGAAACTAACAAAACCAAACAAATAAGTCACATTAAAACGTATAAGACGTCCCGTCGCGCGCACAGAGAAAACGTCAGAGAACACAGCGGTCCTGAAGGCTGCCGTCGCCAGAGCAACCCAACTGCCCCCAGGTGCAGGCGACTCTGACGCGGGGGCAGAACATGCCAAGTGATTCTCAACAGGTGCTAAAACTATGGCTCCATGTTTGAGACTACCGACTGATATGCTGCTAGCTGTCATTTGTACTGCAGGTCTTCAAGACAGCAAGTGAAATACACAGTAAACTTACGGTACGGTGCAGTCAGTCAGTCAGGCAAACCCGTGGTCACCTCGATTGTTCGTGTTGACAAGTCGTTTAGAATATTGATAGTGTTTTAAACGGCAGACGTTTCTAAAGACAGACATCTGATTTTAACAGGTTATCTACGACCGTCAGACGAGTGTCTACGAGGCCCCTAGCTCGAGCTCCATTTCGCAGGGTTCAAGCTTTGCTTCACTGACCCAGCACGCGGGTGACCTCGCGCTTTCTTAATACGGTTCAATGGCTACGTTCTCCAACGCCATCAACAGCAGCTTTTGATAACTTTTGGTTGTTTAAGACTGCCTGAGCCTTTAATACCACATTTCTCATTTAACGTTCTTCAGTGACAACAGTAAGTCTCTCTACTGACAGACTGTATAAATGGTTGGAGACTTGATATTACTATAAACGATTATATTTACTATTATATAGTATTTGGTAGATATGTGCACTGTTTTACCGGCTCGTGACACTTTGAACTTAATAGTGAGCTGGCGAAAGAAGCGTTTCATTACCTTAAAGTCCCGACCAAGACGCGTCCACGCGCTTTTGCTCTCGCGCTCTGAAGTAAACTGCTCCTCGTGGAATTTGAGAGCGACTTTGACACTTGGGTGGATCACCTGTAAAAATGTGGGCGTGCAGGATACACCTGACGCACTGACGCACACAAAAGCTTTCTCCGGAGCGAGAGAGGTAGGAGCGGACCTTGTAATAAGTCACTGGAGTTCAACATTTTGAGAAAAACAGCCTTTAATATTTTGCAATGAAATACTCCTCCTGCAACACGGGCCGGTTTTTCCTCAAGGAAACGTCTGGTATGACGCCGACTCACTCACGAGCAGACGTTTCTAAATGAGGATTTTCAAATAACTCCAAACTATTCAAGGAATCTGTTATTTGTGCTGTACGGTACGCGGGTCTTTCATGGCCTGTGTTTTTTTTAAAGTCGAGCGGACATACAAGGGTAGAAATAGAGAATAAACCGAGGTGTCTACACAGAGGAAGTCTAAAGAACCCGTGCAGAGTTTCAGGGATTTAGGTTCACATTCTTGTCTTCCCGACATTGTTATGCTGAGACGATGCTGTCCAAACATCTTAAGATGAGGTCAACAGTAAAAAATGTTAGTAGCCATGCAGGTTCTAATTTTTATGTACAAGATATTAAAGTGTAACTCTGGCTGTTTGGCTATATATATATATATATATATATAATTCTTTCTTCTTTCTCTGGTCGTCTACCAGATGTTTGGGGCCTTGAGGGTCCTGCTCTCTTCTGGGCGGAGATCTTGATCTGCTGGAGTGATTCTCCCAGTCAGCCGCAGTTCTTAGTGCACCAGGGTTGAGGAACATACCTGCAGAACATACCTGAGATATAGTGACCCTGCCCCATGGTGGTGGCTGATTGATTATGTGCATGCGCGGGTGTACAGGTGTGCTGGTGTGCAGGTGTGCTGGTTTACAGGTGTGCAGGTTTACAGGTGTGCAGGTGTACAGGTGTATAGGTGTGCAGGTGTGCTGGTTTACAGGTCTGCAGGTGTACAGGTTTACAGGTGTGCAGGTGTACAGGTGTCTGCCATTAAACCTCCTCTCCTACCTCATCGTTAACAGTGTTCTGGGTTTTTGCTCTTCTCTGACCTCCCCCACAAAATTCCTGAAGTCATTCTGTCTGTGGAAGCTGCGTGGAGGGGAGGTACCATGTTCCTGGCCACGCCCACTATTCTAGGGTGAGGTGAGGTGGGGGCACATAACTCAAACACCCCCTGGCTGTTTAGTGTAGGTGTGTTGAGTGCCACTGTGCGAGTGGAGCGATGTCAGGAGTTGGGTGTGTCCTCACGCATGCCTCTACAGGGAGTGTGACTCTGACAGAAGTTTTAGATTGTGGTTTAACTCAGACTTCAATTATTTACAATTCAGAATCAAAAGACCCTTAAAAATAATAACAACACAATGTAGTGTACCATTCATATAGCACACACGTGTGGTACACGTATGATACAACGTGATGAAGACACACGCACAAGCCCACATTGGATCTATACACAATGTTTAGGAGTGTGTCATAAAACACACCAAACTGATCAGAATTTGCAGGGCACCCAAACGTGTACCTCAGCACATACCTGACTGAGAGTATCACTGATGATGACTTCAGTTCCCCCCAGAACACACACCCCGTGTGCACACGAGCACACACGCCACTGCCTCGCCCGCGCCTCAGAGACAGAGTGACAGCACGCTGACTAACACCTCCTGCCTGCACATGCAGGACGGCACCTCCAACCAGCCGCCCACGTGGGAACTATGACATCACCACGTGGGCATTATGACATCACATCGCATCACTTTGGCATGTGGGTGAGGGGACGACACACCGCTGTCAACATGTGCTCCGGCAACGACTCACTCTGAACCCTGCTACAATTATATAGGAAAACATCTGAACAAGCTTTTCAAATATTTTTTGTCAGTGGTTAGGAATGTCTGTTGATCTGGTGAGCAATGAAACATGAGCCACGGAAGTGTCGGTTATAAAAATGACACATTTATTGCTACAGAACGGCCATGAACATGACTGCATTGAGTAACTACGAGGTGAGAATCAACAGATGATGGCAGCAGAGCCTGCTTGACGTGTCAGCTGACTCCAGGACAAAACTCCAGCACACAATCTGTTTAGACACTGATACTAGTCCAAAAACAGAACAGCAACAATCATCAGAACATAACGAACCAAACACAAATACAAAAAGAAGAAACCAACAGAAATAATCAAGAAATGAATAAAATCGAGAACACACACACACACACACTCACTCACATGCACACAAACACACGCTCAACTGCACACCCACCCCACCAAAGAAGAAGAGGGGAGGAGGAGGAAGAGGAGGAGATGGTGTAACTGTTGAATCACTGCCCCTTTGCTCAGAACAGGGCCCATCGCCATGCCAACCTACACGCTTGATCTCCACACGAACCAAAATATCAGCTTGAAATTATTTGAAAGTAAAAAACGTTTAAATCTTCAATTTATTTTTTCTTCAAATTATTCCAAAACCCTACAAAGTGGAATTCTCTATGAGTCTGACATCGTTGCTTTTTTCTTATGTTGTTGGTGTTCCTGGTGTGAAAGACCTGCCTGTCACACTAAATCCATAGTACAATCTATTTAAATCCGTTTCGTTCCCTTTTCTCTCCAACAGGATGTGCTGTTCTACTGCGTAGCAAAAGAACACTCGTCACACAGGTCTCTAGACCCTGGAGGCGGGCGCTGGTACAGGGTGACTGCGTACTGTATATTTTCTCCACTTAATTGCATAACAGGTAAGAAGAATGAAAAAGGCCACATATGTTCACCGTTACATGGACTACAAGAGTGTGAAATGATCATGTTGTACCACCACACAAGGATGAAGCCATGAGGAAGATTATCACAATCAGAAAGAAAAGGAAGAGATTAGAGGTGGTGCGGCTACAGCGGCTTCGGTGGAGATCTGCTCCATCCTGCTGGTGTTTCCAGGGTTCCTGGGGAGCCTGGTGCTCCTCGTCATGGATGTGGGTGGGAACGGGTGAGCACTGCTGTCCGATTTATTTACGCACGCATTTCATTTGATTTTGTTTCAGGAGGTTTTTTTCCTCCCCTGAATGAGGACATGACATCAGAATCTCGGGAACTTTCCTCAAACCCGCGGACATTTAGCAGACCAAACAACGTCAGCAAGGAAGACTGTCCAGACCTGCCCCTCCATCTGAACCGCACAGCACGGCAGTGTTTGATTGGACGGACCACAGCGCTGCTTCCTTTTCTCATGTTCTCCCATGTTCTCCCATGTTCTCTCAAAACCCAAAACAGAACCCAAAACTGTCATGGAGGGAAAAACCTCAGCTGTAAACGTCACTGTCTGCTTCAGCTGTAGATCAGCTCTTTGAATTTCTTTCCCATGCAGGAGTTCTGAATGGACCACATCAGTACCATTCAGGAGAATGTCATGGTAACGGGTTTCCCAGAGACCTAGCAGGGTCAGGGGATAGGGCTTAGTGGATTGGGTTTAGGGGATAGGGCTTAAGGGATAGGGGTTAGGGTTTGGGACCTGGCAGTAGATGCCAGTTACCCTTTTTCTGGAAGGTAAAGACAAAGTGTGCAAGTCCTGATCCAGTCACATATCACTATTTGCCCTGTCCATCATTAGGACCACACCCACTTGTTTTCATCTGACAGTCTCTCGCACTTAGAAGCAACAAGCAAACAGGGCCTCCTGCAGAAGCCTGTGTGGCGTAAGTGTGGATCCAGGTTACGCTTGTCTGGGTCCGGGCTAAACCTTTCCCTAACCCTAATCCTAGGGTCAAACCCTGGGCTAAACCTGTGTGGGTCAGGGCTAAACCTGTGTGGGTCAGGGCTAAACCTGTGTGGGTCAGATTTCCATGTTTGTTTTTAAAAGCCTCTCAAGAGGAGGGATCAGGATGGAAAACAGCTCCCAATATTCCCAGTCCTCCCAATATTCCCAGTCCTCCCAATGTTCCCAGTACTCCCAATGTTCCCAGTACTCCCAGTGTTCCCAATGTTCCCAGTCCTCCCAATGTTCCCAGTCCTCCCAATGTTCCCAGTACTCCCAGTGTTCCCAATGTTACCAGTGCTCCCAGAGTTCCCAGTGCTCCCAGTGTTATAAGGGTCCGAGCTGTTGGCCATCACTGCACACACACCGCTCAGTGACAAGGTGGTAAGATCAGCTGCTCACACTGTAGTGTCGTGTGGCTAAAACATCAGCAAATAAAAACAAGAACAAATCTGTACATTATGAACGAGTGGAAACAAATGGTGCTGCCCCCTGGAGACGGATGGGGGAACAGCACAACATGGCACAGGGAGGGGCTGTGCATGGCTGGGCTTCTACAACACTGGGATGTGATTGGCCACTGAAAACCTTCTCAGTCCAGAAGTAATCTGACTCTACAAGAACGACGTCACTTCAGACCAGTAAGAAAACGGACAGATGTTGTATGAGCTAATTGAAACGAGTGAAGTCCACACTGACCACAGGCTTGAAGACCCATCTAACATCAGACCAAAGCAAACGGCGCCAATCTAACAACTTCCGTCCTCGAGGGGCTTCACAAAAGGGGTAAAGCAAGCAGAGATGAGACTGCGTGATTTATTGGCAGGACCAGCGTTCCTGTGTGTGTCCATCACCCAAACAAAGGTGCGTGGATCCAGGTTATTTACACAATGAAACAAGGCAAAGACACAAATGTGGAAATCAAAACAAGGATTATATACTTTTCCATGTTCCAAACCCCCATTTTTTTTTAAAACAAAAGTGTTCCCGCAAATATAAACAATGTTTTATAAAGAAATGATTGCGAAGCTTTTGACCTCACTACGTTTTCAATGTGACACATTTTTCAACATACACTGAATTACTTTTTCGCCTTTTAACAAAGAAAAAAAGAAAAAACTGATACAACATATTATCTAAAACACAAAATAACAACAGTCTACATGTAAAAATATAACTTTTACATACACAATTTCAAAATAAGGGTAAGTTTGCATTTGTTGCATAAAATGTACAAATGTCCGCGTTTCCGTACAGACAGCTGGGGAGGCGTGAGGGAGCAGGTCCCTTGTGTCTCACAGAGGCATGCAGTCATGTCTCTTCCAGTGCGACACTAACGTGTCTGCCCAGCTTGTGAGAAAACCCTTCCCCATCAAACTCTCCTTTTGAAAACAACACGTTTCTTTATATATCGTATATATTTCTACATTTATATATATTGATTTTCGAATAGACTTTTCTTTTCCAGTTTCAGTGCCTCGTGTTGATTGGATAAGGAAAACCACTGAAAACAGAAGTCGCTGTCGAACCTCAAACAGGAAGGGGTGGGACCCTCAAACAGGAAGGGTGGGGCCCTCAAACAGGAAGGGGTGGGACCCTCAAACAGGAAGGGTGGGGCCCTCAAACAGGAAGGGGTGGTTTTTCTTAGTCATTCTTTCCTTTTTTTTCCTTTTTCCCCCCCGACAGAGAAACCAGAACAGACAAAAGCATAAGAGAAAGATCAAAGAAAGGGAAAAATGTCATTTTACACATACAACCACATTTGTACTGAAGACTACAGCGGCTCACGGACAAGCCAATATTCATAAAAAGCCGATAGCTATATACAATGCTCAATAACAGACGTGTCGCGCACAATGGAAACGGACTGCAAGTTGTACGGAAGGGTCGGGGACGAGGGCGGAGTCTGGGCGGGGCCAGGGGGCAGGGCATACAATACTCAAAACGGGATCCGTCCAGGACACGCCTTCTAATTACATATAGGCATACAGTACATTAAATACAGTTTATCCAAAAAATACTTTTTTTTCCTTTTTACTTTTTTTAAATTCCAGGCTGTAAAACACCTGACTGCATAGACCTAAAGACTAACAGTTCACTAAGCTTGCGTCCTACAAAATTCAGATAATGTCCATCTCGCGCAGTGTGATGATATGAACTCTAAAAGGCACGTTGGTAGTGTAGTGTGTTTGAATTGCATCTCAGGGGCAAGGAGGGGTGAAGGAGAGAGTCTGGGGCAGATTGGGGCAGACCCGGTGGCTCGATCGGAGTTCAGAACTAACAAATAATCACGTCACGGATGGTCTGGTTTTGGAGAGGGCGTGTTGGGGTGTGTGTGGGGGTGTGTTGGGGTTTGTGGGGGTGATAAATCGTCATCTCTCGACACGGCTGTAGTCACCGTGTCAGGAGAGAGCACGCTACGTCCTGACTACGTCCTGACTAACCTGCCACTCCTGGGGTGCAGAGCCTCCCACCATCCCGCGCGGAACACACCCGCTACGCCCGCTGCGCCCACTGCGCCCGCAGGTCTGGGGGTGGAGCTCGCGGGTGGAGCTGCTCTCCCGCCCCAGGACCAGACATGGAGCAGCTCCTCTCACGCCACCTTTTACAAGCACTTTTTTTTTGTTGATCTTTTTGTTTTTTCTTACACAAATTTGTTATTGCGAGTTTCATACAATTGTGTGAATTTGTACACTGCCTCATCCTACAGTGGCGTTGCGGCTGCAGCTTCTCTTGTCTGCCCCCTGTGGTCACAAGCGGAACTGCATCTTCAGGTGTGGATCTCCTCTCTCACACACACAGAGGCCCAGGACCCGTTTCTCTGTGGGTCGAGCGGCGTGGACAGGCAGCTATGACAGCTGCTCCCACCAGCTCTGACAAATGTTCTACAACATCATGATATGTTTGAAGGGTCCCTCAACTATTTGCACATTTTCCAAAAGATAAAAAAAGAAGAAAAAATCTTTTTTTTTGATGTAGTTTCATACATATTTACTGTCCTTTTTTTAAACGAGGAATGTTGAAAGGAGAAAGAGGAAGTTCCCATGAGTTCTGTTTTTTCCTTGTACACATAAGGATATCGCGACAGAAAACACAACAGAGATCAAGGAGAGGAACGGAAACGAAACCCAACAAGGAGAAGCTGGTCAGAAGCTGGTCAGAAGATGGTTAGGTGGAAGGCTGATCATCTGATTGATTGATCTGATTGTGATTGATTGATCTGATTGTGATTGATCTGATTGTGATTGTTTTACAGACTGTCAGGAGCGTAATGGTGTCATCAGAGGAAGTGGTCTCTCATCATTTTCATAAAATCTGGCAGCTTTGACCTGATAGACAGACAGACAGACAGACAGAAGGGGAGAGAGTACAATGAGCTTTGTTAATGAGCCAAACCCTCACACAGGAAGTGTTGAACACATCAACACATTCAACAGGCCCAGCCAGATCTCCAAAACATGCCTACATGATACCAACGCCAGACACAGAACCAGCGAGGACTCTTGGTGGACCGCAGACACATTACACTCCTTCATACTGGTTAAAGTGGTGGACACTGGTTCAAACTGGTTTACAGTCATATGCAGTTGTATGTCGTACACTGATCACGTTGAAAGTCATTAAAAAAAATTTTAAACACCCAAACCATGTTCTGCACAAAGAAAAGGGTTGAGGGTTAGCGCTGTATTTATAAGGGTTTAGGGTTAGCGCTGTATTTATAAGGGTTGAGGGTTAGCGCTGTATTTATAAGGGTTTAGGGTTAGGGCTGTATTTATAAGGGTTTAGGGTTAGCGCTGTATTTATAAGGGTTTAGGGTTAGGGCTGTATTTATAAGGGTTTAGGGTTAGGGCTGTATTTATAAGGGTTTAGGGTTAGCGCTGTATTTATAAGGGTTTAGGGTTAGCGCTGTATTTATAAGGGTTTAGGGTTAGGGCTGTATTTATAAGGGTTTAGGGTTCAGGGCTGTATTTATAAGGGTTTAGGGTTAGGGCTGTATTTATAAGGGTTTAGGGTTAGCGCTGTATTTATAAGGGTTTAGAGTTAGGGTTGTATTTATAAGGGTTTAGGGTTAGGGCTGTATTTATAAGGGTTTAGGGTTAGGGCTGTATTTATAAGGGTTTAGGGTTAGTGTTGTATTTATAAGGGTTTAGGGTTAGGGTTGTATTTATAAGGGTTTAGGGTTAGGGCTGTATTTATAAGGGTTTAGGGTTAGTGTTGTATTTATAAGGGTTTAGGGTTAGGGTTGTATTTATAAGGGTTTAGAGTTAGGGTTGTATTTATAAGGGTTTAGGGTTAGGGCTGTATTTATAAGGGTTTAGGGTTAGTGTTGTATTTATAAGGGTTTAGGGTTAGGGTTGTATTTATAAGGGTTTAGGGTTAGGGCTGTATTTATAAGGGTTTAGGGTTAGGGCTGTATTTATAAGGGTTTAGGGTTAGGATTGTATTTATAAGGGTTTAGGGTTCAGGGCTGTATTTATAAGGGTTTAGGGTTAGCGCTGTATTTATAAGGGTTTAGGGTTAGGGCTGTATTTATAAGGGTTTAGGGTTAGCGCTGTATTTATAAGGGTTTAGGGTTAGGGCTGTATTTATAAGGGTTTAGGGTTAGGGCTGAATTTATAAGGGTTTAGGGTTAGGGTTGAATTTATAAGGGTTTAGGGTTAGGGCTGTAATTATATGGGTTTAGGGTTAGGGCTGTAATTATAAGGGTTTAGGGTTAGCGCTGTATTTATAAGGGTTTAGGGTTCAGGGCTGTATTTATAAGGGTTTAGGGTTAGGGTTGTATTTATAAGGGTTTAGGGTTAGCGCTGTATTTATAAGGGTTTAGGGTTAGGGCTGTATTTATAAGGGTTTAGGGTTAGGGTTGTATTTATAAGGGTTTAGGGTTAGCGCTGTATTTATAAGGGTTTAGGGTTAGGGTTGTATTTATAAGGGTTTAGGGTTAGGGCTGTATTTATAAGGGTTTAGGGTTAGGGCTGTATACGTTCCCTCTACTCTAACCAATCAGAGCACTGTGACACCAGTTTGAGTCTTGTTTTCATAACCCTAGATGGTGAGCATGAGCAAATTAGTTTCAAGTGAAATCTGACCATTTAGAGGGGGTGTGGCTTTTTACATTTGTCCCATGGGGTTGGAGGCATCGCCCATGCCATGGTGAGCCCCGCCCAGTGAGAGGGGCGGGCCATCCGACGACACTTTCTCCTCCTCTCGCCTCTTCAGGCATGCTGCCTTTGGATTCAGGTTCCTCTCTGGTGGTGCACACACACACACACACACACACACTCAGTACATTGCTTGATATAAGCCCCACATGTACGTGTACAGGTATAGCTCCTCTTAGGGGTAATGGTAAAGTTGCTACACTGACACCAAGTGGTCAGAAGTGGCATTACGCCAGCATCAGTGAAAATATGCAAATGCGTGATACCATCGGCGCTACTGATCTAGGATCAGCCGAGCGAAGGCACAGGGGCCTCGGGGCCGCGGGCGCTACTGACCTCGGACCTGCTGCTCCAGGCTGAGGATGACGGCCACGGCCTGGTGCAGGATGAGCAGCTTGGTCTGGGGCTTGTCGCTCTTCAGGTGCAGCTGCACCATGCGCCCCAGCTCCTTAAACGCCTCGTTGATGTCGCGCACGCGCAGGCGCTCGCGCGCGTTGTTGGCCATCCTGCGCTCGCGCTCGCGCTCGATCTTCTGCTCCGGGGTCAGGTCCTCGTCATCGTTGTTGCTGCAGACGGCAGGGATGAGACAATGTAAAGATGAGGGGAGGCACGACGTGAAGGCTGCAGACTTGAGCAGACATTAGTGATGATCTGTGGTGGCACGTCAGGCAGTAGAAGAGGAAACGTCGCACGTGGCTTTTCATGGAAATTAAACGACAGATAAGCAAACACACACGCGATGTGCACCACAGGCCAGAGCACCATCTCACAACGCACATCTTACTAAAGACATCGTAATCTCACAAGAGCACTAAGGAATTTGGCAAAACGGGTCAAATTGGTCCTTCCAGGGAGGAACCCATAAAGTCAGTTAAGGACAGAAGCTTGGAGTTCATCACGGAAGCATTTGGGATGATTTAGGGACTCTGGAGGGGCCCTACGCTGTGTGAGGGACAGCTGAAACCTGCCCAACACCAGGAGACAGAGGGACAAGCCTCGGGGTGTGTGTGTGTGTGTGTGTGTGTGTGTGTGTGTGTGTGTGTGTGTGAGTGAGAGTGTGTAAGTGTGAGTGTGTGTGAGTGAGAGTTTGTATGTGTGTGTGAGTGTGTGTGTGTGTAAGTGTGTGTGTGTGTGTGTGCACGTGTGTGTATGTGTGTGTGTGAGTGAGAGTGTGTATGTGTGTATATGTGTGTGTGAGTGTGAGTGTGTAAGTGTGAGTGTGTGTGTGTGTGTGTGTGTGTGTGTGTGTGTGTGTGTGTGTGTGTGTGTGTGTGTGGTGAGTGTGCGCGTGAGTGTGTGAAGAGTGCTTCCTGTTGTCAGTGGGGGCGTGGCCTGTCTCAGCTGTTCCCCACCATGGCGTTCACTTCATCACAGTCCGTGGGAAGTTGAATGGAGCTGTTAGCCGTTAGCCGTTAGCCGTTAGCCGCTAGCGGCGCTACCCAGAACTGCACCTCTCTAAGCCTTTCAGGTCCTTGCTGTCCGCATCCTCCTTCTTGGCCTCCAGCGGTTTGGACTCCTGTGTGTTCTCATCCCCCTCATCCTCAGACTTGATGTCCGAGCTGACGGACGAGGCACTCTGTCCCTGCAGTCCACCGGAGAGCGCTGTGGGGCCGGGGAGCACACACACACACACACACACACACACACACGCACGCACACACACACACACACACATACACACACACGTTTCATGGGTTACATGGTTTGATTTGGATCAAACTGGCTTACTGGGACAATATTGATTTA
Source organism: Brachyhypopomus occidentalis (assembly GCA_020368025.1). NCBI lineage: Eukaryota > Metazoa > Chordata > Actinopteri > Gymnotiformes > Hypopomidae > Brachyhypopomus > Brachyhypopomus occidentalis. Next base: position 261,372 of record JAGXOD010001396.1, on the reverse strand, counting down.
TAGCACTGGTAGTTTTAGGTGGAAAAGTCCACGTAGTCCACGTGTTCAGTGATGTCACATAGTCCACGTGTTCAGTGATGTCACGTAGTCCACGTGTTCGGTGATGTCACGTAGTCCACGTGTTCAGTGATGTCACGTAGTCCACGTGTTCGGTGATGTCATGTAGTCCACGTGTTCGGTGATGTCACGTCCACGTGTTCGGGGATGTCACGTAGTCCACGTGTTTGGTGATGTCACGTAGTCCACGTGTTCAGTGATGTCATGTAGTCCACGTGTTCAGTGATGTCACGTAGTCTACATGTTCAGTGATGTCACGTAGTCCACGTGTTCAGTGATGTCATGTAGTCCACGTGTTCAGTGATGTCACGTAGTCTACATGTTCAGTGATGTCACGTAGTCCACGTGTTCAGTGATGTCATGTAGTCCACGTGTGCAGTGATGTCATGTAGTCCACGTGTGCAGTGATTTCATGTGTACATGTTTACATCATGCCATACACCCCCTATGGGTTAGGGTTAGGGTACATGTACATGTTTACATCCATACACCCCCTATGGGCTAGGGTTAGGGTACATGTACATGTTTACATCCATACACCCCCTATGGGCTAGGGTTAGGGTACATGTAGGGTACATTAGGGTTAACCCTAGGGCTAGGTTACCTTAACCCTATGCACTAGTGCTGTAAAGATGCTTCTTACGTACTGCATTACAGCTGTGTAAATGCTGGCGCAGGCTAATACACTTCATCTGACCCTGACACACACACACACACACACACACACACACACACACACACACACACACACACACACACACACACACACACACACACACACACACATATGTACACACCAAATGCATAAACACATACACACACACAAGCACACACACACACACGCACACACATATGCACGCACACACCAAATGCATAAACACATACACACACACAAACACACACACGCACACACATATGCACACACACACCAAATGCATAAACACATACACACACACACACACACACACACACACACCAAATGCATAAACACATACACACACACAAACACACACACACACATATGCACACATACTCACACACACACACACAAAATGCATAAACATACACACACACATGCACACACACAGTGTTCTCATTGTTCTTGCTCAGTGCAATGTCTCTCATCACACATGCCAGTCAGGAAGGAGAGAGAGAGAGAGTCAGGATGAACTGAGAGGGTGAGAGAGAGGAGGAGGGGGAGAGACAGGGGAGAGAGAGAGAGATAGAGGGAGGATGAACTGAGAGGGTGAGAGAGAGGAGGAGGGGGAGAGACAGGGGGGAGAGAGAGAGAGATAGAGGGAGGATGAACTGAGAGGGTGAGAGAGAGGAGGAGGGGGAGAGACAGGGGGAGAGAGAGAGAGATAGAGGGAGGATGAACTGAGAGGGTGAGAGAGAGGAGGAGGGGGAGAGACAGGGGGAGAGAGAGAGAGATAGAGGGAGGATGAACTGAGAGGGTGAGAGAGAGGAGGAGGGGGAGAGACAGGGGGAGAGAGAGAGAGATAGAGGGAGGGAGGGAGGGAGGGAGACAAACCATTAACAAAGAAGAAAAACAAATCCAAACAGATTTCAATGCTGGTTTTTACTTATTTTTAAATTCTTGTATTGGAATAAACTGGAATGAGTACAGGTGAAATCTGGAGATCTGGAGAACCCTAACCCTAACCCCTAACCCCTAACCCTAACCCCTGACCCCTAACCCCTAACCCCTAACCTAACCCTTAGCCCTAACCCTAGGTGAAATCTGGAGATCTCAACACACATTAAAGAGACAGCGTCCCCTAACCCTAACCTGACCCTAACCCCTAACCCTAACCTAACCCTAGGTGAAATCTGGAGATCTCAACACACATTAAAGAGACAGCGTCCCCTAACCCTAACCTGACCCTAACCCCTAACCCCTAACCCTAACCTAACCCTTAGCCCTAACCCTAGGTGAAATTTGGAGATCTCAACACACATTAAAGAGACAGCGTCCCCTAACCCTAACCTGACCCTAACCTGACCCTGACCCTAACCCCTAACCCTAACCTAACCCTAACCCCTAACCCCTAACCCTAACCTGACCCTAACCCCTAACCCCAGCCCTAATCCTAACCCTAACCCTAACTCTGACCCTAACCCTAACCCTGACCCTAACCCCTAACCCTAACCCTGACCCTAACCCCTAACCCCAGCCCTAATCCTAACCCTAACCCTAACCCCCTAACCCCTAACCCTAACCTTAAAGAGACAGCGTCCGCTAACCCTAACCTAACCCTGACCCTAACCCTGACCCTAACCCTAACCCTGACCCTAACCCCTAACCCTAACCCTGACCCTAAACCCCTAACCCCAGCCCTAATCCTAACCCTAACCCTAACCTAACCCTAACCCCTAACCCCTAACCCTAACCTTAAAGAGACAGCGTCCGCTAACCTTAACCTAACGCTGACCCTAACCCTAACCCCTAACCCCAGCCCTAATCCTAACCCTAACCCTAACCCTAACCCCTAATCCCTAACCCTAACCTTAAAGAGACAGCGTCCGCTAACCCTAACACTAATCCTAACCCTAACACCTAACCCCTAACCCTAACCCTAACCCTAACCCTAACCCCTACCCCCAACCCTAACCCTAACATAACCCCAACCCTGACCCTAACCCCTAACCCTAACCCCAACCCTAACCCCAACCCTAACCCTAACCCTAACCCCAACCCTAACCCCTAACCCTAACCCCAACCCTAACCCCAACCCTAACCCTAACCCCACCCCTAACCCCAACCCTAACCCTAACCCCTAACCTTAACCCAGCGTCCGCTAGAGGGACAGAGGAACCAGCATTAAAGGCCCCTAAAACCATCCAGCACCAAACCTGAAGCCAGGAACATAAAACGAAGCAGCCCCCAGCAGCCCCCAGCAGCCCAAAGGCAGGAGGTGCAGGCACCTAAATGCTCACGTGTCCCAAACTCAGACCATCCTAACACTGTTCTGCCTGCGACTTCCCTTAAACCTGGAATCAATGCCTCATCACACCCATGTAAACGAGACTAAACAGACCCAAATAATCCCATCTAGGCACGCTGTAACCTTGGAACGTTTATCAATACACGACTCATCATTTACGTTAAAGAACCAGAACACAATTCCTGACGCCCCAGTCAGACTAGAAACTTCTGAACGTCAGACCACATTTCCACTCTCCAAACTCTAATCAACAAATATGTACTTTACACAACCCGCCATGTAACTCTATTTTAGCAGATGATCAGGTTCTTCAGACTCCAACAGAAGTGGGTCTACAGCAGTACCCACACACCGAACCGGTTCTGTCAGATCTGAGCCCCGACTATTAACCCTTGAAACACCCACATCCTACGAATCTCAGACCCAAAGGGCGCTTCAGTTCTCGTCCCAGGTGGTCAGGCAGTGACTGGGTAGATGTTAAACAACACACGACATCCCAGGTGCCTCCTGTTCAAAAAGACATCTTCTCCAAAATCCACTTCAGAGAACTTTTGTCGAGAAACGACACTTTGCTGAGTAGCTAACACGACAAGTCAAGTCAAGTTCTGTATTTTTTTGGTAGTTTTTAATTTATAGTCCCAATGAATGAGCTAAGATAGTAAATCTTGATGTGTAGCTAATTTAGTAAATGTTCTGGCGAACGGAAGCAGCTCGCCAACTATTAGCTAGTTAGTTTGTTTAGCTATTAGCTCGCTAATGTTAGCCAACTGTGTGTGGTTCTGGAGAACCGAGTCAAGATGAGCTCTACAACTGTGTGTGTGGTTCTGGGACATGACCTGGGACCGGGGACATGACCTGGGACCGGGGACA
>JAGXOD010001396.1:250000-255000 GCA_020368025.1 Brachyhypopomus occidentalis | reverse complement strand
CCACACATCTCAGTATCTCAGTACACACACACACACACACACATCTCAGTACACACACACACACACACCACGCATCTCAGTACACACACACACCACACACACACACACACACACACACACACACACACACACACACACACACGCACATGCATGCATGCTACTTCACACTCTCACACACACACTCACACACACACACACACACACACACCTAGCCGTGTCTGCTGGTGACAAAGACTGAGGAGTTGCTCAGGCAGGTAAAATCCAAAATGATGTCCCATGGTGCCGAGCGGCAAGCGCACTGATTCACGTCCATCTGTCCTCCATCATGTCCGCCAACACAACTGACAATTATCTTAATGCCCATATGCTTAATCACGGGCTTCCCAGGTCCCTCGGCACCATTCACCCATCCAGCAGGAATCGCCATTTTGGCACCGTTTCTGTCCCACAAACCCCCTCTCAACCCCCCTCTCAAACCCCCTCTCAACCCCCCTCTCAAACCCCCTCTCCCTCACTGTTTTTGTTTTAGGGATACCATCCGTGAACTTGCCAACTCCCTCCCACCCCCTCTCTCCCCCTCCCCTCTCCTTCTCCCTCTCTCCCCCTCCCCTCTCCTTCTCCCTCTCTCCCTCTCTCCCTCTCCTGTTAAGTCTCTGACAGGAGGCACTAGGGTGTCATCATCACTCCCCAGTTTAAATATCAGAAAATGTCGACCACTTTGCAGAGAGCGCAAACAGAAACAGAGAGATGGAGAGAAACAGGGATAGAGAGAAACAGAGAGAGAAACAGAAACAGATAGAGAGAAACAGAGAGAGAAACAGAGAAACAGAAACAGAGAGAGAAACAGAGAAACAGAGAGAGAAACAGAGAGAGAGAAACAGAGAAACAGAAACAGAGAGAGAAACAGAGAGAGAGAAACAGAGAGAAACAGAGGGAGAGAAACAGAGAGAGAAACAGAGAGAGAAACAGAGAGAGAGAAACAGAAACAGAAACAGAGAGAGAAACAGAGAGAAACAGAGAGAGAGAAACAGAGAAACAGAAACAGAGAGAGAAACAGAGAAACAGAGAGAGAGAAACAGAGAAACCAAAACAGAGCATTTGTTCTTGTGTTTGTTGTTGACCTCCCACCAACTCCTGCTTTTATCATCCTTAAACCTCAAATGTAAAATGTCCTGCTTGCTGATTCTCTCTGTCTCACGCCCCCAACAGAGAGAAGAAATACACATGAAGAGAGAGAGAGAGAGTAATAATCACCAAATATCAGTAATCACAAGCTTGACCTTTTGTTTGTATTTGTTTGACCTTTTGTTTGTATTTGTTTGACCTTTTGTATGTATTTGTTTGACCTTTTATTTGTATTTGTTTGACCTTTTGTTTGTATTTGTTCTTACTCAGTGCGCTGAACAATCACAGGAGGGTCTGCAGTTTGACCAGCGTCCTATCACAGCTAATTACAACTGGGAACGATCACGATGAGCACAGGCAATAGGGTTAGGGTAGAGGAGGGTAGAGGAGGGTAGGGGTATTATTAGGGGAGGGTATGGTAGGGTAGAGGTAGAATTAGGGTAGAGGTAGTGTTAGGGTAGGGCAGGGTGGAGGGGGTGTGTTCTGGAAGGAGGGGGTGTGTTCTGGGTGGAGGGGTGTGTTCTGGGTAGAGGGGTGTGTTCTGGGTGGAGGGGGTGTGTTCTGGGTGGAGGGGGTGTGTTCTGGGTAGAGGGGTGTGTTCTGGTTGGAGGGGTGTGGTCTGGTTGGAGGGGGTGTGGTCTGCTATCTGTCAGTTAGTCTTTTCTTTTCCAGCTGCACCAACTTGCCACATAGCACATAGTTTTCCCGTGATTTCATAAATGCACAGCAGGCACCCACCCACACACACACACACACACACACACACACACACACACACACACACATATTCCCTGTTCCACAGCTGTTCATCTGCTGTTCTCTGGCACACAGAAAGAGACAAAGAGAAGACAGGAAGAGAGAAGTAGAGAGAGAAGTAGAGAGGGGTTAGTCTCCCAGTGTTAGAGAGCACTGCCCATCCTAACCCTAACCCTAACCTTAACCTTAACCCTAACCTTAACCTTAACCCTAACCTTAACCCTAACCCTAACCCTAACCCTAACCCTAACCTTAACCCTAACCCTAACCCTAACCCTAACCCTAACCCTAACCCTAACCCTAACCCTAACCCTAACCCTAACCCTAACCCTAACCCTAACCCTAACCCTAACCCTAACCCTAACCCTAACCCTAACCCTAACCCTAACCCTAACCCTAACCCTAACCCTAACCCTAACCCTAACCCTAACCTTAACCTAACCCTTAACCTTAACCCTAACCCTAACCTTAACCCTAACCCTAACCCTAACCCTAACCCTAACCCTAACCCTAACCCTAACCCTAACCCTAACCCTAACCTTAACCCTAACCCTAACCTTAACCCTAACCCTAACCCTAACCTTAACCCTAACCTTAACCCTAACCTTAACCCTAACCCTAACCCTAACCCTAACCTTAACCCTAACCCTAACCCTAACCCTAACCCTAACCACAGATTTATATTTACATTTTAGCCAAAGCAGCATGATCTGCTTGTGAGAAACGCAGAGGGCAAAACACCAAATACACGGTTCTTCTGATTATGTACATTCACACACACATACACACACACACTTTTACACACACACACACACACATTCACACACACATACACACACACACATTCACACACACATACACACACACACACACACAAAGATTCTTTATGTCCTGCAGCACAAAGTCCTCTGTGTGTTCGGAGGTGCTGCTCTCTGTCACTCTGGGCGCTAACGGCACCACAACCCCGTGGCCACGCTCACACCTGCACACTGCGTCACGCTAAACGAGACGCAGCCCAGCGACTGCAGCACGCTAAACGAGACGCAGCCCAGCGACTGTACCACACTAAACGAGACGCAGCCCAGCGACTGCACCACACTAAACGAGACGCAGCCCAACGACTGTACCACACTAAACGAGACGCAGCCCAACGACTGTACCACACTAAACGAGACGCAGCCCAACGACTGTACCACACTAAACGAGACGCAGCCCAACGACTGCACCACACTAAACGAGACGCAGCCCAGCGACTGTACCACACTAAACGAGACGCAGCCCAACGACTGTACCACGCTAAACGAGACGCAGCCCAACGACTGTACCACGCTAAACGAGACGCAGCCCAACGACTGTACCACGCTAAACGAGACGCAGCCCAACGACTGTACCACACTAAACGAGACGCAGCCCAACGACTGCACCACACTAAACGAGACGCAGCCCAACAAAAACACAAATGACAAAAAACTTTCTCTTTCCCTAGGTGTGTGTGTTCAGTGGAGGTGTGTGTGTGTTCAGTGGAGGTTTGTGTGTGTGTTCAGTGGAGGTGTGTGTGTGTGTGTGTTCAGTGGAGGTGTGTGTGTGTTCAGTGGAGGTTTGTGTGTGTGTTCAGTGGAGGTGTGTGTGTGTTCAGTGGAGGTTTGTGTGTGTGTTCAGTGGAGGTGTGTGTGTGTGTTCAGTGGAGGTGTGTGTGTGTTCAGTGGAGGTTTGTGTGTGTGTTCAGTGGAGGTTTGTGTGTGTGTTCAGTGGAGGTTTGTGTGTGTTCAGTGGAGGTTTGTGTGTGTGTTCAGTGGAGGTGTGTGTGTGTTCAGTGGAGGTTTGTGTGTGTTCAGTGGAGGTTTGTGTGTGTGTTCAGTGGAGGTTTGTGTGTTGTGTTCAGTGGAGGTGTGTGTGTTCAGTGGAGGTTTGTGTGTGTGTTCAGTGGAGGTGTGTGTGTGTTCAGTGGAGGTGTGTGTGTGTGTTCAGTGGAGGTGTGTGTGTGTGTGTGTTCAGTGGAGGTGTGTGTGTGTGTTCAGTTTGGGCGCTGCAATCTTCACACTGCACTACAAAGGACCTCCACCAGCTCCGATTGGCTGAGTTGGATCCAACATACCACATGCACAATTAGGTACACACACACACACACACGCACACCCACACACCCACACGAACATACCACATGCACAATTAGCTACACACACACACACACGCACACCCACACACCCACATGAACAATGACAAGTGTGTATGTGAGTCTGTGTGTGTGTGTCCATGTGCGTGAGAAAGCTGTAATTGAACACAGTGCTTTGCGTTTCACTGTGTCCTTTTTACAGTTTTCCAAGCAGGTGCATTCAATTGAACCCCCCCCCCCCCCACACACACACACACACACTAACCCACGTGTACAGTGAGAGCCCCTCTACCCCAGTAGTATGTGTAGGATCATCTGTGGGTCTTCCCAGCAGATCATGAAAGCTTTACGACTTCAAACAGAATATATATTTATATACATGTATATATATATATATATATGTACACAATATACATACATATATATGTACACAAATTGGACCCCATGGTTCAGTTCACACCACGGTCTGGACCCCACGGTATGATTGTGGGGAAAAAAGGAAGAGGCTGGATCTCTGTTCAAAACAGCCTACTACATACTACTGCAGCCTACTACATACTACTACAGCCTACTACATACTACTGAAGCCTACTACATACTACTACAGCCTACTACAGACTACTGCAGCCTACTACATACTACTACAGCCTACTACATACTACTGAAGCCTACTACTTACTACTACAGTCTACTACTTACTACTACAGTCTACTACTTACTACTACAGCCTACTACATACTACTGCAGCCTACTACATACTACTACAGCCTACTACATACTACTACAGCCTACTACTTACTACTACAGCCTACTACTTACTACTACAGCCTACTACATCCTACTACATACTACTACAGCCTACTACTTACTACTACAGCCTACTACTTACTACACAGCCTACTACTTACTACAGCCTACTACATACTACTGCAGCCTACTACATACTACTACAGCCTACTACATACTACTACAGCCTACTACTTACTACTACAGCCTACTACATACT
>JAGXOD010001396.1:225000-232500 GCA_020368025.1 Brachyhypopomus occidentalis | reverse complement strand
GCAGGTTTACAGGTTTACAGGTCTGTAGGTTTACAGGTCTGCAGGTTTACAGGTCTGCAGGTTTATAGCTCTGCAGGTTTACAGGTCTGTAGGTTTACAGGTCTGCAGGTGTACAGGTTTACAGGTCTGCAGGTTTACAGCTCTGCAGGTTTACAGGTTTACAGGTCTGCAGGTTTACAGGTCTGCAGGTGGTTACAGGTTTGCCTGAGTGAGAGAGAGATAGAGAGAGATAGAGAGAGATAGAGAGACAGAGGACTCGGTCTCTAGGTTCCTCCTGCTCATGAGCCGTGTACAGTGCTACATCCATCATGTGTGAATCTACACTCATTCTTTCATCTCCATCCCTCTATTTCTCTCTTTCTCTGTCTCACACAGAAAGAGAGAAAGGGAGGGGGGGAGAGGGTCTGTTTATTGATCAGAAGCAGATGTGTGCATGCATGCAGTGGAAGCAAGAGTAACTCCCCCAACACACCTGCCCTGCCCCCAACCACACTAACCCCTCCCCCAACACACCTGCCCTGCCCCCAACCACACTAACCCCTCCCCCAACACACCTGCCCTGCCCCCAACCACACTAACCCCTCCCCAACACACCTGCCCTGCCCCCAACCACACTAACCCCTCCCCAACACACCTGCCCTGCCCCCAACCACACTAACCCCTCCCCAACACACCTGCCCTGCCCCCAACCACACTAACCCCTCCCTCAACACACCTGCCCTGCCCCCAACCACACTAACCCCTCCCCCAACACACCTGCCCTGCCCCCAACCACACTAACCCCTCCCTCAAAACACCTGCCCTGCCCCCAACCACACTAACCCCTCCCCCAACACACCTGCCCTGCCCCCAACCACATTAACCCCTCCCTCAAAACACCTGCCCTGCCCTCAACCACACTAACCCCTCCCCAACACACGTGCCCTGCCCCCAACCACAATAACCCCTCCCTCAAAACACCTGCCCTGCCCCCAACCACACTAACCCCTCCCCAACACACCTGCCCTGCCCCCAACCACAATAACCCCTCCCTCAAAACACCTGCCCTGCCCCCAACCACACTAACCCCTCCCCCAAAACATCTGTCCCACCCCAGTCACACTAACCCCTACCCAACACACCTGTCCCCAACCACACTAACCCCTCCCCAACACACCTGTCCCGCCTGTACACACACACACACACCACTATTCCTACAGTACACACACACACACACACACACCACTATTCCTACAGTACACACACACACACACACACACACACACACACACACACACCACTATTCCTACAGTACACACACACACACACACACAGAAAAGATGATGACCATGGATTATCTGGACAGTATCATGACTATTTCCAGCTCTCTAAGGCATGACATCATTCCCTCCAGCACACACACACACACACACACACACACACACACACACACACACACACACACACACACACACACACACACACACACACACACACCACATCACATCCTTACCAAACAACTACCCCACTCACTAACATACATCACCTCCTTACCCAACAACTACCCCACTCACTAACATACATCACCTCTTTACCCAACAACTACCCCACTCACTAACATACATCACCTCACTAACACACCCCACACATCACATCCTTACCCAACAACTACCCCACTCACTAACACACATCACCTCCTTACTCAACAACTACCCCACTCACTAACACACATCACCTCCTTACCCAACAACTACCCCACTCACTAACACACATCACATCCTTACCCAACAACTACCCCACTCACTAACATACATCACCTCCTTACCCAACAACTACCCCACTCACTAACACACATCACCTCCTTACCCAACAACTACCCCACTCACTAACACACATCACCTCCTTACTCAACAACTACCCCACTCACTAACACACATCACCTCCTTACCCAACAACTACCCCACTCACTAACACACATCACATCCTTACCCAACAACTACCCCACTCACTAACACACATCACCTCCTTACCCAACAACTACCCCACTCACTAACACACATCACATCCTTACCCAACAACTACCCCACTCACTAACACACATCACCTCCTTACCCAACAACTACCCCACTCACTAACACACATCACATCCTTACCCAACAACTACCCCACTCACTAACACACATCACCTCCTTACCCAACAACTACCCTACTAACCAAAGAGGAAGAGTTGAAATTGCCAATATCCAGAAGGAAGAGAGAAAGAGAGAGAGATAATGAGAGAGAGAGGAAAAGAGAAGGAGAGGAGAGGGGTGGGGTGGGGTGTGTGTGTGTGGGGGGGTAAGATCCGGAAGGAAGTTACCCCTCACTCTGGTTCGATCAACCTGCAATTGCTTTAATGTTCTCCAGATGTCCCTCCCCCCCACACACACAGGCATGCAGGCCTGGTTTCACCATCAAACACTAATCTATTCCACATGAGTGTTATGAGCCCAGCAGTGCACATGCTAGAGCACACACACACACACACACACACACACACACACACACACACACACACATGTGCATAAAAAGCAAACATGAAGGCATGCACATCTATGTAATTAAACACATATTACACACAAACTGCACATACATCACACACACACACACACACACTCACACACACACACACACACACACAGGCTCCCTGAGGACTCCTGGCTTCCTGTGGCTTGATTAGAGCTCACCATATGAGCACAAGTGCCTCCCTCTGCAGCCCTGCACCTGTGTGTGTGTGTGTGTGTGTGTGTGTGCGCGCGCGTGTGTGTGTATGCGTGCGTGTGTGTGTGTGTGTGTGAGGGGGGCTGAGGAGATGGCTCTTCACAAAACACCAGGGCAGATGTTGATATAGGCAGGAAATGGCCACAGACGAACAGACCAAGACATTACAGCCCAAATCACCATCGTACGAGTGTGTATGTTCGAGTGTGTGTGTGTGTGCACGTGTGTGTATTGCGGGTCTACAGTAACCAGAGGTACGTCTGTGTGTGTGTGTGTGTGTGTGTGTGTATTGCGGGTCTACAGTAACGAGAGGTACGTATGTGTGTGTGTGTGTGTGTGTGTATTGCGGGTCTACAGTAAACCAGAGGTATGTATGTGTGTGTGTGTGTGTGTGTGTATTGCGGGTCTACAGTAAACCAGAGGTACGTATGTGTGTGTGTGTGTGTGTATTGCGGGTCTACAGTAAACCAGAGGTACGTCTGTGTGTGTGTGTGTGTGTGTGTGTGTGTGTATTGCGGGTCTACAGTAAACCAGAGGTACGTATGTGTGTGTGTGTGTGTGTGTGTGTGTGTGTGTGTGTGTGTGTGTGTCTACAGTAAACCATAGGTACGTCTGTGTGTGTGTGTGTGTGTATTGCGGGTCTACAGTAACCAGAGGTACGTATGTGTGTGTGTGTGTGTGTGTGTGTGTGTATTGCGGGTCTACAGTAAACCAGATGTGTGTGTCCCTGAACTGCAGGATTGATGGGAGCCCATAGTGTTAGTATTAGTTTTAGTATTAGTATTTTTGAGTGTCATAAATTTTAAATAGAGTATTTTGACTAGATTTTATTTTTCACTTAAATCTATGATTTATTTTAAATAATTATTTTTTCTTGTTTCTTCACATCCTGCTTGACACATTTATTATTATATTATCACTTATTTTAATTATTATTATATATTATCACATATTTAAATTACTATTATTATTTTTTAAACAGGTTTTACAGCTCACACTTTCCTTCTTCTTTAGTACATTTAGTCAAAATTCTGGCCATCTTTCTCTTTCTCTCAAACACACACACACACACTCGTCTCTCAGTTCTCTGTATATGATGAAAGGCTTTGCTAACTCCTCTTTTCACAGCGCTCTCTGTTGCAGTGCCAAATAGCTCCAGTGAAATGTCACACACCCACACACACACACACACACACACACACACACACCCAGAACAACAGTGTCCTGCACCGACACACGTCTGCACCGTCCAGCACACAGAGGGAGGGAGAGAGAGAGAGGGAGAGAGAGAGAGAGAGACAGAGAGAGGGAGAGAGAGAGAGCAGGAGGGAGAGAGAGAGAGAGAGGGAGAGGGAGAGAGAGAGAGGGAGGAGAGAGAGAGAGAGAGAGGGAGGACCATGATGGAGGACATGAGTGTTGACTAGTATGCAGTGGCAGAGTATGTGTGTAACTCCAGAAGCATCTCTACAGCACTAGTGCATGGGCTGTATGGCACGCTTACACACACACACACGCATGCACGCACGCATGCACGCACGCACACACACACACACACACACACACACACACACACACACACACACACACACACACACACACACACACACACACACACACACACACACACACACACACACACACACACACACACACACACACACACACACACACACACACACACACACACACACACACACACACACACACACACACACACAGAAACACACACTTGAGAAGACCACAGAAGACCACAGTTGTGAGGGAGGTTAGGGATGTGAGACAGTTGTGAGGGAAGTTAGGGATGTGAGACAGTTGTGAGGGAAGTTAGGGATGTGAGCTTGCATACGTGCTGAAGCTGAAAATGGCACTGAGGTGCTGAGAGAAGACGTGACTCACCCTCTCCTTCAAAACAGGGCCATATGTGTGTGTGTGTGTGTGTGTGGGTGTGTGTCAGTGCTGTGTGTGTGTGTGTGGGTGTGTGTCAGTGCTGTGTGTGTGTGCTGTGCTGTTACTGACACCCAAGAACCCAGTGTCCAAACCCAAGAACCCCGTGAACAGAACGGAACAGAACAGACCTGCAGTAGTGAACATGCTACTACAGTGCACAGTGTACAGTATAGTACAGTAGAGAGTACACTAGTACAGTGTACAGTATAGTACAGTAGAGAGTACACTAGTACAGTGGACAGTATAGTACAGTAGTGAGTACGCTAGTACAGTGGACAGTATAGTACAGTAGAGAGTACGCTAGTACGGTGGACAGTGCAGTAGTGAGTACGCTAGTACAGTGGACAGTACAGTACAGTGTATGCTAGTACAGTGGACAGTACAGTACAGTAGAGAGTACGCTAGTACAGTGGACAGTAGAGTACAGTAGTGAGTACGCTAGTACAGTGGACAGTATAGTACAGTAGAGAGTACGCTAGTACAGTGGACAGTACAGTACACTGATTGGAGGAGGAGAGTGAGGGCAGGCGTGTGATTGGAGGAGGAGAATGAGGGCAGGTGTGTGATTGGAGGAGGAGAGTGAGGGCAGGTGTGTGATTGGAGGAGGAGAGTGAGGGCAGGTGTGTGATTGGAGGAGGAGAGTGAGGGCAGGCTTGTGATTGGATGAGAAGAGTGAGGGCAGGTGTGTGATTGGAGAAGAGTGAGGGCAGCTAGTACAGTGGACAGTATAGTACAGTAGAGAGTACGCTAGTACAGTGGACAGTACAGTAGAGTACGTCCCAGACTAACTGACCTACTGACCCCTAAACCCAGACTAAGTAACCTACTGACCCCTAAACCCAGACTAACTGACCTACTGACCCCTAAACCCAGACTAACTAACCTACTGACCCCTAAACTCAGACTAACTAACCTACTGACCCCTAAACCCAGACTAACTGACCTACTGACCCCTAAACCCAGAGTAACTAACCTACTGACCCCTAAACCCAGACTAACTAACCTACTGACCCCTAAACCCAGACTAACTGACCTACTGACCCCTAAACTCAGACTAACTAACCTACTGACCCCTAAACTCAGAATAACTAACCTACTGACCCCTAAACTCAGACTAACTGACCTACTGACCCCTAAACTCAGACTAACTAAGCACTGCTGATCAAAGTCAGTTGGAGAACGACACACAACTCAATCTAAACTACAGACCTATCGGGCCTTAAGCAGAAAACATGAATGAGCAGAACCTGCTGCACCGTCTCAGATCAGATTCACACCAAGTACAGACACAAACACTCCATTCATTTGACATTCTTTTCTCGGCAATTGTCATATTCAATTCCAAATTACTTGTTTGGTCATAATTGTACCTGATGTAGTGCCAATAAAGCTACCTTGAATTGAACGGAATTGAGAGTGGGGAAGAGGGAGAGAGAGAGAGGGAGAGAGAGAGAGAGAGAGAGAGAGAGACACACACACAACCCACCCACACAATATACACACTAATACAAACACACATACTCACACAAACACATGCACACACACACACACACACACACACACACACACACTCATACAAACACACACACACTCATACAAATGTACACACACACACTCATACAAACACATACACACATACACACACACACACATACACATACACACACACACACACACACACACAGCACTCTCCAGGGCTTCCACAATCTTACAGCTCCACATTTCTTCATCCCTTTGAGCATATGAGAGCGAGTGAGGGAGAGAGAGAGAGGGAGGGAGAGAGAGCGAGGGATGACAGTAGTAATAAAAGCTAAAACACACAGTCTCACACATGTCTGTTCTCCTCACGCGAGGTTAGCAGGCTTGTTAGTGAGAAGCAGGCTTGTGATTGGAGGAGGAGAGTGAGGGCAGGCGTGTGATTGGAGGAGGAGAGTGAGGGCAGGCGTGTGATTGGAGGAGGAGAATGAGGGCAGGCGTGTGATTGGAGGAGGAGAATGAGGGCAGGCGTGTGACTGGAGGAGGAGAATGAGGGCAGGTGTGTGATTGGAGGAGGAGAATAGAGGGAGGGCAGGTGTGTGATTGGAGGAGGAGAGAGTGAGGGCAGGCGTGTGATTGGAGGAGGAGAGTGAGGGCAGGTGTGTGATTGGAGGAGGAGAGTGAGGGCAGGCTTGTGATTGGAGGAGAAGAGTGAGGGCAGGTGTGTGATTGGAGGAGAAGAGTGAGGGCAGGTGTGTGATTGGAGAAGAGTGAGGGCAGGCGTCCACAGGTAACCGACCTGCGTGGCCTTCTGCTTCCATTTCACTGGAGCTGTGGGCAAGATGTGGTTGAGATGTGGTTGAGATGTGGGCGAGATGTGGGTGAGATGGTGAGATGTGGGTGAGATGTGGGCGAGATGGTGAGATGTGGGCGAGATGTGGGTGAGATGTGGGTGAGATGTGGGTGAGATGTGGGCAAGATGTGGGTGAGCTCTCCCATTGTTCTCATCTCCCAGTTTAGTGTAATTACTGCCAATTGTCATGGTGACTGGCGTTGGCCAGAGGAGGATGGTTCCCCCCCTGAGTCTTGGTTCCTCTCCAGGTTTCTTCCTCAGGCTCTTAGGGAGTTTGTCCTGCCACTGTCACCCCTGTCCTGCTCACTGGGGGTTTGGACTCACACACTTGTAAAGCTGCTTTGTGACAGCAGCTGTTGTAGAAACCGCTATATAAATACATCTTGATTGATTGATTGATTGATTGATTGATATGTCTGGGCCGCAGTAGCTTATACACACACACACACACACAATGTCCTCAGATAACACACTTCCACATTTCT
>JAGXOD010001396.1:207500-212500 GCA_020368025.1 Brachyhypopomus occidentalis | reverse complement strand
AGATACAGGTCACGCAGCACGCTAAGATACACGTCACGCTAAGATACAGGTCACGCTAAGATACAGGACACGCAGACAGCACGCTAAGATACACGTCAGGTCACGCTAAGATACAGGACACGCAGACAGCACGCTAAGATACAGGTCACGCTAAGATACAGGTCACGCAGACAGCACGCTAAGATACACGTCACGCTAAGATACAGGTCACGCTAAGATACAGGACACGCTAAGATACAGGTCTAACAGCATACAAGATACACGCACACGC
Source organism: Brachyhypopomus occidentalis (assembly GCA_020368025.1). Lineage (NCBI taxonomy): Eukaryota > Metazoa > Chordata > Actinopteri > Gymnotiformes > Hypopomidae > Brachyhypopomus > Brachyhypopomus occidentalis. The sequence goes on along the minus strand of JAGXOD010001396.1, from coordinate 212,229 downwards.
TAAGATACAGGTCACGCTAAGATACAGGTCACGCAGCACGCTAAGACAGGTCACGCTAAGATACACGTCATGCTAAGATACAGGTCACGCTAAGATACAGGTCACGCACGCTAAGATACAGGTCACGCAGACAGCACGCTAAGATACAGGTCACGCTAAGATACAGGTCACGCAGAAGATACACGCTAAGATAAGATACACGCTAAGATACACGTCACGCTAAGATACAGGTCACGCAGACAGCACGCTAAGATACACGTCACGCTAAGATACAGGTCACGCAGACAGCACGCTAAGATACACGTCATGCTAAGATACAGGACATCAAGCACGCTAAGATACACGCCACGCTACGCAGATACAGGCTAAGATACAATTCACGCAGACAGCACGCTAAGATACACGTAAGATACAGGACGCTAAGATACAGGAAGATACAGGTCACGCAGACAGCACGCTAAGATACACGTCACGCTAAGATACAGGTCACGCAGACAAGATACACGTCACGCTAAGATACAGGTCACGCTAAGATACAGCTAACATCAAGATAACGGCCACGAAGACAGCACGCTAAGATACAGGTCACGTCACGCTAAGATACAGGTCAGGTCACGCTAAGATAAGATACAGGACACATGCTAGACAGACAAGATACACGTCACGCTAAGATACACGTCATGCTAAGATACAGGACACGCTAAGATACAGGTCACACAGACAGCACGCTAAGATACACGTCACGCTAAGATACAGGTCACGCAGACAGCACGCTAAGATACACGCTAAGATACAGGTAAGATACACGTCAAGATACGCTAAGATACAGGTCACGCAGACAGCACGCTAAGATACACGTCACGCTAAGATACAGGTCACGCAGACAGCACGCTAAGATACACGTCACGCTAAGATACAGGACACGCAGACAGCACGCTAAGATACACGCAAGGGTCACGCAGACAGCACGCTAAGATACAGGTCACGTCACGCTAAGATACAGGTCACGCTAAGATACAGGTCACGCTAAGATACACGTCACGCTAAGATACAGGTCACGCTAAGATACAGGTCACGCAGACAGCACGCTAAGATACACGTCACGCTAAGATACACGTCATGCTAAGATACAGGTCAAGATACAGGTCACGCTAAGATACACGTCACGCAGACAGCACGCTAAGATACAGGTCAGACTCCCTCTCCCCCTGGGTCAGACCCCCTCTCCCCCTGGGTCAGACCCCCACTCCCCCTGGGTCAGACCCCCTCTTCCCCTGACAAACCCCCACCATGACGGAACCATCCAGGTGTTTAATGTTTGTTTAAACCTGCTGGGTTATTTCTGTATTTATTTATTTTTAAAGAAATTATAATTGTAAAGGTACTAAATGTGCACACGAGGAAAAAATGCACTTGTTAATGAAAACACACACACAGCATGTTTCATCACACGACGTGCACACACACCCATGTGCCTGTGTGTGAGTGTGTGTGTAATCGTGTGTTGCCTTTGGCAAACCTAAAGAAACAATAATGCACACAGGAAAAGGATATGACACGGAATATACGCAGAGGAGAAGGAACATGTAGAGAACTCCGACACTCTGATTCACTCCTTCCAAACACACATCACAAGATTCAAGATGCAATATGTTCTGTTTATTTATTTATTATATATAAATAGTGGTTCTGCAATGTCCTAATGAAACCTTCTAGAATGTCCTAATGAAACCTTCTAGAATGTCCTAATGAAACATTCTAGAATGCCCTAATGACACATTCTAGAATGTCGAAATGAAATGTTCTAGAATGTCGTAATTGAACATTCAGGTGCTTTTCTATTATAAAGGTGACGGATCTGACCACACAGTGCAAGGCTCTTTAATCACCAGGAAACTGAAGACGCTTCGTCTGTTCTTATATTAGTATTTTTTTATTCGTTTTTTTTTTGCACATTTTCAAATGTTCATTTAGATATTTTATTAGTTATAATTTATTCATTTATTATATCTATTTATCTTGCTAAATATGTATATATGTATGTGTGTGTGTGTGTGTGTGTGTGTATGAAGGACATAAGGAAGGACATAGATGAAATATATCTTAGATAAAAAAAATCTAAAAGATATGTAATGTAATATATAATTATAATTATAGATATAATTTACATTCCATACCAATATGAAATATATGTATATTTAATGTATATTTAATATGTATATTTAATATTAATAAATTATTTTTAAAAATCCTCATTTATATTTCATATTTTATCTTTTCACCCATTGAGACAGACGGACGGTTAACTCCCTGACACTCTTAACTGGTTCAGCTAGACGCTGCCTGAATCCTGTGCTATATCTAAAAACAGCAACACAGTTAATTAAAACAAATAATTAAAGAATAATTAATGCTCTCAAAAACAACAACAACAACAAACATGTGAAATCAGAGGAAGATCGTGGCTATAGTGAGGCGTTACCACGGCGCTGCAGAGAGAGACATCCAGTTAGGGTGAGTGAGACAAGCAGAGAGAGAGAGATCTGCGTCAGAAATGCGTGCGCCGTGGAGATACGTGCGCCGTGGAGATACGTGTGCCGTGGAGATACGTGCGCCGTGGAGATACGTGTGCAGTGGTGATACGTGTGCCGTGGTGATGCGTGTGCAGTGGTGATACGTGTGCCGTGGTGATGCGTGTGCCGTGGTGATACGTGTGCCGTGGTGATGCGCGTGCCGTGGTGATGCATGTGCAGTGGTGATACGTGTGCCGTGGTGATGCGTGTGCCGTGGTGATGCGTGTGCAGTGGTGATACGTGTGCCGTGGTGATGCGTGTGCCGTGGTGATACGTGTGCCGTGGTGATGCGCGTGCCGTGGTGATGCATGTGCAGTGGTGATACGTGTGCCGTGGTGATGCGTGTGGAGTGGTGATACGTGTGCCGTGGTGATGCGTGTGCCGTGGTGATGCGTGTGCCGTGGTGATGTGTGTGCCGTGGTGATGCGTGTGCCGTGGTGATGCGTGTGCCGTGGTGATGCGTGTGGAGTGCGTTGAAACTGCCAAATCACAGAAATTATTTCTTAAAAATGAACACACTCCAGTCCCACCACTCAGATTCTCCTCCGTCATACCCCCCACTCTCCATCCCTCTCTCTCTCCCTCCCTCACTCACTCGCTCTCTCTCCCTCCCTCCCTCCCTCTCACTCTCTCCATCTCTCTCTCTCCCTCCCTCCCTCTCTCGTTATTCATTCGGGCCCTACAATGGCCTAGTGAATAAACAACAGAAAGGATGTGTGTGTGTTGGCGGGGGGAGCTAGGAAGAGCTCATCTGCATAGGCTGAGTAATTAAAGGAGGCATTAGTGTGTGTGAATAGGGGCGATTTGGACCGGGTCCGGCCAGTTCTTAGACGCGGCCGCTGACGTTTTTGGGGTGGCAGCACTTCCCCAAACTTGCCCACCTCGAGGCCGGGTCCGATCGTAATCTCCGAAACGGCATTCATCAAGCCAGCCCGCAGATTCTGACAAACATTAAACACAGTAAGCAGGCAATTATGTATGCATGATTTAATCGGCAACTAATTAATATGCAAATGTATTCATATGTTAGTTACTAAATTAAAAATGCAAAGCAGCCCTTATGGTGAATCTGTGATTTCTGCACAAACACAACATTTGAAAATAAAAGGAGGAAAAACAGTCAAACTTCAGCAAAGTTTCAACTCAGTGCCACGGCAACCTGTTGCCCTTCTAAACGCATCTAATCTCAGAAAGATCTCATCACACATCACACTGGTGCTCCTGTCATCACACGTCACACTGGTGCTCCTGTCATCACACGTCACACTGGTGCTCCTAACATCACACGTCACACTGGTGCTCCTAACATCACACGTTACACTGGTGCTCCTAACATCACACGTCACACTGCTGCTCCTGTCATCACACGTCACACTGGTGCTCCTGTCATCACACGTCACACTGCTGCTCCTAACATCACACGTCACACTGGTGCTCCTGTCATCACACGTCACACTGATGCTCCTGTCATCACACGTCACACTGGTGCTCCTAACATCACACGTCACACTGCTGCTCCTGTCATCACACGTCACAATGCTGCTCCTGTCATCACACTGGTGCTCCTGTCATCAAACGTCACACTGGTGCTCCTGTCATCACACGTCACACTGCTGCTCCTGTCATCACACGTCACACTGGTGCTCCTGGCATCACACGTCACACTTGTGCTCCTAACATCACACGTCACACTGCTGCTCCTGTCATCACACGTCACACTGCTGCTCCTGTCATCACACGTCACACTACCTGCCCACTGTGTCCTGCAGCTGGGGGCTGCTGAGGGGGATTGTGGGACATGAGGGGTCAGGGAGGGAATAAAGGAACGTCTGGCCTCTTGGTGCAGGAAGCCCCTTCAGCACAGAGGGTGGTAAATACACACACACTCTCTCACACACAATAACAGGGAAGCAGAAAGCTACATGGGTGGGTAATTGACCTAGACTGGAGAAATCTTATAGCTACCAGTCTCTCTTTTCTTGCCCCTCTCTCTCTCTCTCTCTCTCTCTCCCTCCCTTTCTCCTCTCCTTCAGACTGGGATAAACTTTCACCAGAGTCCTGGATGCTGTTGCTACCTTTACGCTCATCGTAAATCAGGAACTCTGTAGGCTGTTCCCTCTACGTGGGGGGAATGAATTCCACATCGCACCAAAAGA
>JAGXOD010001396.1:195000-197500 GCA_020368025.1 Brachyhypopomus occidentalis | reverse complement strand
GTGTAGTGCACTGTGTAGTGTACTGTGTAGTGCACTGTGTAGTGTACTGTGTAGTGTACTGTGTAGTGTACTGTGTAGTGTAGTGCACTAAAGTGCACTGTGTAGTGTGTGCATCCTGGTAGTGCACTGTGTAGTGTACTGTGTAGTGTACGTTAGCCACTTAGCCGTCACTAAGCTCATCCTGGTATCGTGACTTGGCTTGGACCTTCATCTTGTGACTTTTGAACATCTCTGCCCCAAACACACACACACTTTCTTTTACACTCACACATGTGGCCAGCACTGCATACACACACACACACATGTGCACACATGTACACACCCACCCACTCGCCCACACACACACACACACAGGCAATTTGCTAAAAGCCAGCTAGCAGAATGCTGATGATTGAAGAAACAGACATAAAAGAGGCAGAAACATAAACATCACATTCATCTGTTTGGGAACATCGCTAGTGATGTGTGTGTGCGTGTGTGTGTGTTCAACAGTGCGTGGAGGTATCAGTCTCAGTAGAGTGGATTTCCACAGGGCTCCCTGACAGATCCGGCTCACGCCAGCCTCCTGAGCAGCTGTTGTGATGTGCTACCGGCTAACGTGCCGTTTGATCCAAACACGTCTGGGGGAGGAAAGGGTTAATCCGGGCTCCGCCCACATCACTGACATCATCCTCACTCCACCAATTGTCATGAAAGTCTTGTACAATTACTTATATAACTTCCTGTGGATGATGTGTGTTGGATATGTGTAGTTACCTCAGTCCCCCTTACAGTGGGAAACTGCAGAGGATGCACACACACACACACACACGCATGCACAAACACACACACACACACACACACACACACACACACACACACACACACACACACACACACACACACACACACATACACAAACACATGCACACTCATATACTCAAAGACACACCCACAAACACACAAACACACACACAATCACAAACACAAATGCACACACAAGCACACACACACAGTTCTGGGGCACACACACACACACACACGGGCCAGGGGCAGTTCTGGGGCACACACAGTTCTGGGCCAGGCCAGAGACATGAACACCACACACACTATAGGCCACTTGTAAACACTGAATGTAATTATAATGCACACACTCATGTACACAAAACATGCACACACAGTCGTCAGACAAAACCTGAAACACACAAACAGCAAGAGTTTAATAATAAAATAAAACACACAAGCACACACACACAGTTCTGGGGCAGGGGCAGTTCTGGGCCAGGGGCAGTTCTGGGGCAGGGGCAGTTCTGGGCCAGGCCAGAGACATGAACACCACACCGTATAGGCCACTTGTAAAGTCTGAATGTAATTATAATGCACACACTCATGTACACGTGAACATGCACACACAGTCGTCACGAAAACCTGAGCCACGTTTTGAGCAAGAGTTTAATAATAAAATAAAATAATCTGTCTATTTGTGATGGCAGATGTGTCTAAATTATTACATGCAATCTCTGGGGAAGCCATACTACAGATCTAAAGAGGGGGAAACAGATGTTTCTGCAGCTTCATACTACACACATGTTCAGAGACAGAGAGAGAGAAAGAGTGAGGGAAGGAGGGGGAGAAAGGGAAAGAGGAAGAGAGAGGGAGAGAGAGAGAGAGGCAGAGGGGAAAAGAAAGAGAGAGAGAGAGGGAGAAGGAAAGAGGGAGAGCGAGGGAGAGAGAGAGAGGGAGAAAGAGAGAGAGAGAGAGAGAGAGGGAGAGAGAGAGAGAGAGAGAGAGGGAGAGAGAGGGAGAGAAGCAGAGAGAGAGAGAGAGGAGAGATTTGGGGATCAGGGCAGAGGGACTAAGGGGAGAGGGTTCCACATTCCTACTGTTACAGACAAGTCTCACAATTTCAATGAAAAGTTCTGACAAGGCAAGTAGAAAATGACACAAATGAAAACCTCACTGCTGAATCCTCACAACTGAAACCTCACAGCTAAAACCTCACAGCTAAAACCTCACAACTGAAACCTCACAGCTAAAACCTCACAGCTAAAACCTCACAACTGAAACCTCACAGCTAAAACCTCACAACTGAAACCTCACAGGTGAAACCTCACAACTGAAACCTCACAACTGAAACCTCACAGCTAAAACCTCACAGCTAAAACCTCACAACTGAAACCTCACAGGTGAAACCTCACAACTGAAACCTCACAGCTAAAACCTCACAACTGAAACCTCACAGGTGAAACCTCACAACTGAAACCTCACAGGTGAAACCTCACAGCTAAAACCTCACAGCTAAAACCTCACAGGTGAAACCTCACAGGTGAAACCTCACAACTGAAACCTCACAGCTAAAACCTCACAGCTAAAACCTCACAACTGAAACCTCACAACTGAAACCTCACAGGTGAAACCTCACAGCTAAAACCTCACAGCTAAAACCTCACAACTGAAACCTCACAACTGAAACCTCACAGTTAAAACCTCACGGCTAAAACCTCACAACTGAAACCTCACA
>JAGXOD010001396.1:175000-185000 GCA_020368025.1 Brachyhypopomus occidentalis | reverse complement strand
GTGCCCCCTGATACACCGTTGCGTTCGGTCAGGGTGCACCCTAACCCTAACCCCTAACCCCTAACCCTAACCCCTAACCCTAACCTTAACCCTAACCTTAACTCTAACCCCTAACCTTAACCCTAACCCAAGCCCTAACCCCTAACCCCTAACCCCTAACCCTAACCTTAACCCTAACCCTAACCCCTAACCCCTAACCCTAACCTTAACCTTAGATTCTCACGGTGTGCTGTGTGATATAAAGTCACTGGATGGTCCATTTCTCTGCACTGAGCAGGTTATTGTGTAATAACAGAAGTATTCGTTGGTATTTGTACCTCATTCTCTGAGTCATGGTGCGGATTCTCTGACTTTGTTATGGCTATGCGGGTGTCTTCACAACACAAATAACAACCTCTTATAAAATACAAGCCCCCCACCTCTTATAAAATAAAAGCCCCCACATCCCCAAATAAAGAGGTCAATACAGCCTCAGGGCAAAGCTGGGCTGTGTGTTTCACTCTCTCAGACGGCACTGCAGAACCAGTACCACCAGCAGAACCAGTACCACCACCAGAACCAGTACCACCAGCAGCAGTCCTGCTCAGAATCACCTCTTCATTTATTAGTCTGTCGCTGGGGTTTTGGGCCCCAGCTGGGGTTCAGTGCTGTCATTAGTACATGTTAGGACCCACCGACACATTCTGGTTCCCTGAAGCGCTGACCAGGAGAAAACACAAGTTCTGGTTCTGCTTATGTCGGGTCTCCGGACCATCGCGCTCATAAATCGTGCTGACAAAATTAAGATTATTTTTGCATTATCACATTTATCTGCATGTGCACAGTGTATTCTCGGCTGGTAACCTGGGAAAACAGAGCCTGAAACAGATCTGTAGTAAAGTTAATTAAAACAGCCTCCCCGTTGGGGGAGGGGCCCGATGAGGGAGTGGCCTGTGAGTGAGGGATGGGCCTGGTGAGGGAGGGGCCTGTGAATGAGGGAGGGGCCCAGAGAGGGAGGGGCCTGTGAGTGAGGGACCCGCCATTGTACCATGCTGAGCTCGCGAAGGCAGAATTAACACAGAAATGGCACCTTATCAGTCCCTCTGAAGGGGCCGTTCATAATCATCTTTCAGACAAGCTTAGTGCAAATAACACACACACACGCGCACCCACACACACACACACACACACACTCACATTTGAATGTACCATTAATGTAGCTTCAATGAGCTGAACTGTGGCAAATAAAGAGATGAATAAATAAAGGAATAAATAAACCCGCGCCAAACAAAGACGCTGGAGGGTTAGACTGGTGGAGGGTTAGACTGGTGGTCGATGTTCAGACCAGACCCAACCACACCGCACACTTACCCAACACCGTGATGTTCAGACCAGACCCAAGCAATGCCCTACCACTGAAGGCCCACACCCAACACTCCCTACTCAGGGCCCTAACTGAAGGCCCAACACTAATGCCCTACTCACTGAAGGCCCAACACTCGCCCTAATGCCCAACACTACTCACTGAAGGCCCAACACTCACTAATGCCCTACTCACTGAAGGCCCAACACTCGCTAATGCCCTACTCACTGAAGGCCCAACACTCACTAATGCCCTACTCACTGAAGGCCCAACACTCACTGCTAATGCCCTACTCACTGAAGGCCCAACACTCGCTAATGCCCTACTCACTGAAGGCCCAACACTCGCTAATGCCCTACTCACTGAAGGCTAATGCCCTACTCACTGAAGGCCCAACACCCTACTCACTGAAGGCCCAACACTAATGCCCTACTCACTAATGCCCTACTCACTGAAGGCCCAACACTGAAGGCCCAACTAATGCCCTACTCACTGAAGGCCCAACACTCGCTAATGCCCTACTCACTGAAGGCCCAACACTCGCTAATGCCCTACTCACTGAAGGCCCAACACTCGCTAATGCCCTACTCACTGAAGGCCCAACACTCGCTAATGCCCTACTCACTGATTTAACTTGTGCTGTGTAGTGTTGCTTCATATCAATGAAACATATTTGTATGTGTATTTGTATTTATTTGTATTCAAATTAATGAATCACGTTTGTATTTATATTAATATTAATGGAACATGTTTGGATTTGTATTTATTTGTATTCGTATTAATGAAACACGTCTGGATTAATATTAATATTAATGGAACATGTTTGGATTTGTATTTATTTGTATTCAATGAAACACGCCTGGATTAATTAATATTAAACATGTCTGGATTAATATTAATATTAATGGAACATGTTTGGATTTGTATTTATTTGTATTCGTATTAATGAAACACGTCTGGATTAATATTAATATTAATGGAACATGTTTGGATTTGTATTTATTTGTATTCGTATTAATGAAACACGTCTGGATTAATATTAATATTAATATTAATGGAACATGTTTGGATTTGTATTTATTGTTTATGGGAGTAAATTTGCATTGTGTTTAAAGAAAAGGACGTTATAGCATCTCCTTGGAAACCATGGGAAAAAGCTGACATGTTGCGGTGGTGAGCGTCAGACGGAGAGGTGTGTAGAAGGTCCAACTGGACACCCACAGCTTGAGTTACGCCCCCAGTTACAAAAATAAAATCAAAAATATTAAATGAAGTATGGAAGGTTTCCAGCTCACCCTGATACTGCTGCGTCATTAACCTGCTCTATGTGTGATGGCTAGTCCCAACCCCGTGTGTGTGTGTGGCTGTGTGTGTGTGTGTGGCTGTGTGTGTGTGTGTGTGTGTGTGTGTGTGTGTGTGTGTGTGTGTGTGTGTGTGTGTGTGTGTGTGTGTGGCTGTGTGTGTGTGTGTGTGTGTGTGTGTGTGTGTGTGTGTGTGTGTGTGTGTGTGTGTGTGTGTGTGTGTGTGTGTGTGTGTGTGTGTGTGTGAATTAATTAAATAAGGCAATAAAAACGTCAGACAGTTAGTGTATGCTGGGGCACAGGGGGTTAGTGTACACTAGGGCACAGGGGGTTAGTGTACACTAGGGCACAGGGGGTTAGTGTACACTGGGGCACAGGGGGTTAGTGTACACTAGAGCACAGGGGGTTATTGTACACTAGGGCACAGGGGGTTAGTGTACACTGGGGCACAGGGGGTTAGTGTACACTAGGACACAGGGGGTTAGTGCACACTGGGGCACAGGGGGTTAGTGTACACTAGGGCACAGGGGGTTAGTGTACACTAGGGCACAGGGGGTTAGTGTACACTAGGGCACAGGGGGTTAGTGTACACTAGGGCACAGGGGGTTAGTGTACACTAGGGCACAGGGGTTAGTGTACACTGGGGCACAGGGGGTTAGTGTACACTAGGGCACAGGGGGTTAGTGCACACTGGGGCACAGGGGATTAGTGTACACTAGGGCACAGGGGGTTAGTGTACACTAGGGCACAGGGGGTTAGTGTACACTAGGGCACAGGGGGTTAGTGTACACTGGGGCACAGGGGGTTAGTGTACACTAGGGCACAGGGGGTTAGTGTACACTAGAGCACAGGGGGTTAGTGTACACTAGGGCACAGGGGGTTAGTGTACACTAGGGCACAGGGGGTTAGTGTACACTAGGGCACAGGGGGTTAGTGTACACTAGGGCACAGGGGGGTTAGTGTACACTAGGGCACAGGGGTTAGTGTACACTAGGGCACAGGGGTTAGTGTACACTAGGGCACAGGGGTTAGTGTACACTGGGGCACAGGGGTTAGTGTACACTAGAGCACAGGGGTTAGTGTACACTAGGGGGGGGTAGTGTACACTAGGGCACAGGGGTTAGTGTACACTAGGGCACAGGGGTTAGTGTACACTGGGGCACAGGGGTTAGTGTACACTAGGGGCACAGGGGTTAGTGTACACTAGGGCACAGGGGGTTAGTGTACACTAGGGCACAGGGGGTTAGTGTACACTAGGGCACAGGGGGTTAGTGTACACTAGAGCACAGGGGGTTAGTGTACACTAGGGAACAGGGGGTTAGTGTACACTGGTCTTCCTGCTCTGCCTCAGCTGCTTCATCTTCAGCAGCGCAGCTCAGTCATTTTACCACACGGTGTAAATTTCCCTCTTAGAAAACACGCATGGAGAAAAAGATCCGTTTGTGAAGGGTGTCTGTGATGTTTGGGCCTGACGTCGGCAGGGGCCGCATGAGCAGCGGATCTATATTTAGAGTTTATAAAAGCACAACGTGAACCGCACTCCAAAAATCTGTAAAGCGGACTGAGTGTTTGTGGAGACGCCTCCCACACACACACACACACACCCACACACACACACACACACCACACACACCCACACACACACACACACCTCCCACACACACACACACCTCCCACACACACACACACCTCCCACACACACACACACACACACACACACACACACACCTCCCACACACACACACACACACACACACGCCCCCCACACACACACACACACCTCCCGCACACACACACACACCTCCCACACACACACACACCTCCCACACACACACACACACACACACACACCTCCCACACACACCTCCCACACACACACCTCCCACACACACACCTCCCACACACACACCTCCCACACACACACACACCCCACACACACACACACACTCCCACACACACACACACACCTCCCACACACACACACACCACCCACACACACACACACACACTCCCACACACACACACACACCCACCACCCACACACACACCTCACTCACACACACACCCCACCTCCCACACACACACACACCTCCCACACACACACACACCCCCACACACCTCCCACACACACACACACACACACACACACACACCTCCCGCACACACACACACCTCCCGCACACACACACACCTCCCCCACACACACACACCTCCCACACACACACACACACACCCGCACACACACACACACACACCCCCCACACACACACACACACACCCCCCACACACACACACACTCCCACACACACCTCCCCCACACCTCCCACACACACACACACACACACACACACACCTCCCACACACACACACACCTCCCACACACACACACACGCCTCCCCCACACACACACACACCTCCCACACACACACACACTCCCGCACACACACGCCTCCCGCACACACACACACACCCCCACACACACACACACTCCCACACACACACACCTCCCGCACACACACACACCCCCCCCACACACACACACACCTCCCACACACACACACACACACACACCACCCCACACACACACACCCTCCTGCACTCCTGCACACACACACCTCCCGCACACACACGCCTCCCGCACACACACACACACACCTCCCGCACACACACACACACACCTCCCGCACACACACACACACCTCCTGCACACACACACCACACACACCTCCCATCTCCCTTCCTGTCTGCTTTTCTCTTTTTCGTACGGGGAGGATGAGCCAAAACGTGTTGGCAACTCGCGACACAACGATGGGAGTGAGCCTGGCACTCGGGCAGCCTGGAAAGCCCTGATTGGTCAAGGTCGGGGGTTTGGGGGGCTGGGCGTATCGCTGTGTTCCCGTGCCAAGTTCAGATTTAAAGACGCACGCGCTTTGAGTAAAAAGCCACTCAGATGTGAATTCTCCTCTTGTTCTTATCGGGGGCTGTAAAGCATGTTTCCCTCACCAAACCCAGTTAACCCAGTTAACCCAGTTAACCCAGCAGCGCAGGACGGGATGGACGCGTCTCGCCTTCGTCTTTACTAGCAAACAAACCCTGAAATGTTCCAGAAGCACAAAATGAGACGTGGCGAGGGACGAGGCTCCGGCGCGGACGCCGAAAATACCACAGCAGGAAGGTGTGTGAACGAGACAGCAAAAACGTGTGTGTGTGTGTGTGTGTGTGTGTGTGTGTTGGGTGTTGGAGGGGCAGATGAAGTGAACAGCACAGACATGAATCATTCTTAGTAATACAACGGTTTCCATGACATCAGTGGGCAACCTTCCAGAACTCTGACCAGAACTAAAAGGCTGTAGGAGAAAAAACATCACAGCCATGGAGAACTGGATACACACACACACACACACACACACACACATCCCAATGCATTCAACACACACACACATCCTAATGCATTCAACACATAAAATATCCACACAACAGCCAAAATAAGTACAGCATTATAAATATTGTGCTCCTTCAGAAAGCTGTAGATGTCGCATTGAAAATGAATTTGACACCTTTGCTGGTCCATGAGCGTTTGCACGTGTGATGCTGTCAGCGGAGTCTGTGGAGCTGTGACAGTCCAACAAATCAAACGTCAAATAATTAAACATCCAGAGTGACGGCGGGAGACGTTTCCTCCTTAATTGGAGGTGCTGGTCTCGGAGTTTTGTCTCCTCTTCCTCCTTTGTCCCCCCCAGCCCCGCCCCCAAACCCTATGTCTTCCTCCTTTGTCCCCCCCAGCCCCGCCCCCAAACCCTCGTCTTCCTCCTTTGTCCCCCCCAGCCCCGCCCCCAAACCCTCGTCTTCCTCCTTTGTCCCCAATAGCCCCGCCCCCAAACCCTCATCTTCCTCCTTTGTCCCCCCCAGCCCCGCCCCCAAACCCTCGTCTTCCTCCTTTGTCCCCCATAGCCCCGCCCCCAAACCCCCTTCTGAGGTAAGGCTATTGATAGGCAATAGACGCTCGAGATCCGACAAATTAAAATTCAGCAGAGGAGGTCTGAGAGCCACACACTTGTTAAGTTCTTTTGAATACGCTTGATTACATTCTAGGCAGGCGTCCCAATGCAAAACAGGCCCCATTAAACCCCCCCCCAACCCCCGCAAATCAATAAAAAAAAACAAACAACCACACACACACACACACACACACACACACACGGATGGCGTACCTTCATTAGAAACGTGGCACATGTATGTGTTACATGGCACACGCACACACACCAGGACGTGTGTGTAGGTGCAGATGCAGAAGAAGGAGCACCTCAGGTTCTCGTCCGCTGGGTGGTGTTCAGGACCCCCTCACTTTCAAGGCGCTCGCTAAATTGGCACATTCGCTCAGACGAGAAATTAACCTCAGCAACCGTTGCGGTGTTGGCATGAACTATAAAGTTGAACGCAACCATCCCGAGATTAAACAAAACAACAAAAAATAAAGTTGGAACACGATTTGTACGTGTCTACTTGTGTATACGTTTGAGAGAGAGAGTGTGTGTGTGTGTGTGTGTGTGTGTGTGTGTGTGTTTGAGAGAACCTCTGCTACGAAAATGCGGCAAACAGTGGAGGCTCTTTCTTGGCGCGCTGACAACGTTGTCTCTGCCAAGCCCTATGGCACGAAGAACTAAAAGACGCATAAGGACGGCATTAGAGCTCAAATCGTCTCCTCTCATTCACCGTGTTCAGTCTGCCAGCGCAGTCTTCCATGGGGGGGGGGGGGGACGACACTGGATATATTTTTTCATATTTATTGATCTATTTACTTTGTCGGCGCTGTTTATGACGGGACGGCGGCGTGGACGGCCCAGCCCGCCATTCCGTTCGACTTCCTCCATCTTCCTTTGTCCCTTTGTCCCTTTGTCCTTCTACTTTATCGTGTAAACAAAGACACAGAGCGGTCTTGGGTTGTCACGCTTTTATTTCGCTGTTCTCTTTTGTTTGACGGATTTGGAGAGTGATCTACAATACCTGGCGTGGACGAGGCTTTTCCGTGCGTGTTTTTCCGACTCTAAAACCTAAACAGACGCACAATGATCTTCATTGTGCTACGAAAAAAACAAAACACACACAAAGCTTCACGTAAAACGACAGCAGGGCAGACTAGCGCCGCCAAACCCCGGCGAGCGGAACGCGAGGAGAGAGGGAATCATAAACGCGCACGGTTTAGCCGCAGAACAAAAGCACAAACGCTCGCGCCGAGAGCGCTACGGTTTTGTGAGTTCGCTGCGACGGAGCCGCCTGCCAGGGCGAGAGGCCTCGGAACGGCGGCGGTGGCGGGCGAAGAGGAGGCAGGAGCTTCCTCACCAAGCGCTGCTCAGATCTGAGAAACCGGTCTGGGCTTCTGTGTCTCCATCACAGAGCATCTGATGAAGGACAACTGGCAGCCCCGTGTGAACAGCTCTGCACAGATGTGTGGCACTAACGTTAGCGCTGCTGAGGAATCACCCGTCCACCACACGCACGCTCGCACGCACGCACACACACACACACACACACACACACATGTACACACACACACGCACGCACACACACACACACACACACACACTAACGTTACCGCTGCTGAGGAATCACCCGTCCACCACACACACACACACACACACACACACACACACACACACATTAACGTTACCGCTGCTGAGGAATCACCCGTCCACCACACACACAACACACACACACACACACACACACACCTTTGCAACACACACACTACAAAGAGACAGAAACAGCTACAATATTATAAAACTCCTGTGTTTTACAAAGGCTTTACAAAAGCATCTGTGAAATTACTGATAGAAATGATCTTTCTACAATAGTCCTACATGCTAGGGAACAAGTCGATTCTACTACTGCTGTCTACATGCTGAATAAAATTTGGACTATAAATAGCTGAAAACAGTTAAATGGAACAGAATATTTCTAATTAGATGAAAAGTTAAACTGAACAGTGTTCTATTTAAATGACCAGTTATGCAGAATAGAATATTATACTTAAATGAACAGTTAAACATAACAGAGTGTTCTATTTAAATGCATGAAAATTACAGTAGCTACATAATAAACTCCTAACAGAGAGGAGACTATCCTGACTTTAAACATACTTTCTCCTGGGAAAAACTAAACCTAAACAAAAAATAAGGTCCATTGTATTCCCCGAGACGATCCATATGATGAGGTGTATAGAATAATAAATATTGAAATAACTATGGAATAAATAAAACAAGTGCCTTTATCTAAGTTTCTTTCAGAAGGACCAATCAGAATGAAGAGTGTTATTGTGCATAAACAACATGCTGTCACACACACAGGCAGTTAACTAGTGTGTCTACGCTGAGAGAGTATAAAGGACACAGGAGAGACTGACAGGGGGGATAGACAAGAGAGAAAAAGACAGGGACAGGGGACAGAGCGGGACAGGACACGAGTGTTTTGACAGACTGACGGCTCAAAACGTGTCAGAATCACGTGTCCAGTGTCCAGACATGGCTACATGACGTGTGCGGTGTCCAGACATGGCTATATGACGTGTGTGGTGTCCAGACATGGCTACATCACGTGTGTGGTGTCCAGACATGGCTACATCACGTGTGTGGTGTCCAGACATGGCTACATCACGTGTGCGGTGTCCAGACATGGCTACATCACGTGTGCTGTCCAGATATGGCTACATCATGTGTGGGGGGTCCAGACGTGGCTACATGACGTGTGCGGTGTCCAGACATGGCTACATCATGTGTGTGGTGTCCAGACATGGCTACATCACGTGTGTGGTGTCCAGACATGGCTACATCACGTGTGTGGTGTCCAGACATGGCTACATCACGTGTGTGGTGTCCAGACGTGGCTACATGACGTGTGTGGTGTCCAGACATGGCATCACGTGTGTGGTGTCCAGTCATGGCAGACATGGCTACATCACGTGTGTGGTGTCCAGCTACATCACGTGTGTGGTGTCCAGACGTGGCTACATCATGTGTGCGGTGTCCAGACGTGGCTACAACACGTGTGTGGTGTCCAGTGGCTACATGGCGGTGTCCAGACATGGTGTCCCAGACGTGGCATACATGTGTGGTGTCCAGACGTGTGTGTGCGGTGTCCAGACATGGCTACATCACGTGTGTGGTGTCCAGACATGGCTACATCACGTGTGTGGTGTCCAGACATGGCTACATGACGTGTGCGGTGTCCAGACATGGCTACATCACGTGTGTGGTGTCCAGACATGGCTACATCATGTGTGTGGTGTCCAGACATGGCTACATCACGTGTGTGGTGTCCAGACGTGGCTACATCACGTGTGCGGTGTCCAGACATGGCTACA